>BQNB010001096.1:14025-147238 GCA_026074375.1 Tanacetum coccineum
GTTTATAGCAGGAGACCCAAACAAATAAAAAATGTAGGTTCGAGTAGAAATGCTAAGATTGTAGAATCTAAGAATGCTAACAACTCGGAACCCAGTCATACTTGGGGATCCAATGATACAGATGTTGCATCGTCTTCTTCTCTTGTCAATGACAAGTTGTCTAGATCGTCCTCTGGTATCTGGACTCCGGATGTTCAAAACATATGACAGGGAACCGCTCTCAGCTCATGAACTTTGTTAGTAAATTTCTGGGAACAGTTAGATTCAGGAACGGCCAAATTACAAGGATTATGGGGTATGGTAACTATCAGTTGGGAAATGTTACTATCTCAAGAGTATACTACGTCGAGGGGCTTGGACATAACTTGTTTTCTGTTGGACAATTTTGCGACGCAGAGCTTGAAGTTGCATTTCAGAAAAACACTTGCTTTATTTGTAATTTAGAAGGTGTTGATCTACTATCAGGATCCCGTGACACAAATTTGTACACAATTTCTCTTGATGACATGCTTAAAACATCTTCGATTTGTCTTCTATCCAAAGCGTCAAAGACTAAGAGCTGGTTATGGCACTGTCGATTATCACATCTTAACTTCAGTACTCTTAACAAGCTAGCTAAAGACGGTCTTGTACGAGGCATTCCAAGACTTAAATTTCAAAAAGATCATTTGTGTTCAGCATGTGCATTAGGAAAAAGCAAGAAATCCTCTCATCAACCCAAAGCTAAAGACACTAACCAAGAGAAACTATATCTTTATCATATGGATTTGTGTGGCCCGATGCGTGTGGCAAGTATTAACGGGAAAAGGTATATCCTAGTGATTGTTGACGATTACTCACGATTTACTTAGGTCAGATTTTTGAGGTCAAAAGATGAAGCTCCCGAGGCCATCATCAAATGCATCAAAAATACGTTTGAATGCCACCGTCCGTAATGTTCGAACAGATAATGGAACCGAATTTGTCAATCAGACTCTTTGAGAATTTTATGAAAATGTTGGCATATCGCATCAAACATCTGTTGCTCGCACTCCTCAGCAGAACAACATTGTTGAAAGGCAAAACCAAACTCTTGTAGAAGTTACTCGTAGAATGTTGATATTTTCTAAAGCTCCATTATTTCTATGGGCCGAAGCAATCAATACGGCTTGTTACACCTAAAACCATTCTTTGATCCGTCATCGATACAACAAAATGCCATATGAGCTGATGCAAGATAAGAAACTGGACTTATCATTTCTTCATGTCTTTGGTTCACTTTGTTATCCTACCAATGATAATGAGGATCTAGGTAAATTTGATGCAAAAGCAAACATTGGTATTTCTGTTGGTTACGCGCCCGTAAAGAAAGCGTTCAGAACAACAGAAGAACCTAGAAAATTATAGAAACAATTCATGTGACGTTCGATAAGCTGACAGCAATGGCTTCTGAACAATTCAGTTTGACTCCTGCTACATCCAATTCAGGACTCGTTCCAAACCCTATTTCTTAACAACCTTGTATTCCACCAATAAGAGATGATTGGAATCGCTTGTTTTAACCTATGTTCGATGAATATTTCAATCCTTCAACAAATGTTGTTTCTCCAGTTCAAGAAGCTGCTGTTCCGAGAGCTGTGGTTTTAGCCGATTCTCCTGTGTCAACTTCCATTGACTAGGATGCTTCATCAGCAAGTATTCCATCAACACAAGAACAAGAACATTCTCCAATCAAGTCTTAAGGTTTTGAAAAATTACCTAAAACACCACTTTTTCATGATGATCCACTTCATGAATCTCTTCATGAAGAATCGACTTCTCAAGGATCATCATCAAATATGAGACAAACCCACACTCCATTCGAACACCTTGGTAGATGGACTAAGGATCATCCTATAGCAAACGTAATCAGAGATCCTTCTCGCTCTATATCTATGAGAAAGCAACTTGAAACTGATGCCATGTGGTGTTACTTTGATGCCTTCCTAACTTCGATAAAACCAAAGAACTTCAAACAAGCAATGACCGAACCATCATGGATCGATGAAATGCAAGAAGAAATTCATGAATTTGAAAGACTAGAAGTTTGGGAATTGGTGTCGTGTCCAGATAAGGTGTTATTGATCAAACTAAAATGGATTTATAAGGTCAAGACAGATGAATTTGGTGGGGTACTAAAGAATAAGGCTAGAATCATTGCTCAAGGATTCAGGCAAGAAGAAGGAATTGATTTTGAGAAATCATTTGCACCGGTTGCAAGAATAGAGACCATTCGTATCTTCATAGCAAATGTCGCTCACAAGAATATGACGATCTACCAAATGGACGTCAAGACGGCTTTCTTAAATGGAGAGCTTAAAGAAGAGGTCTACGCTTCTCAACCAGAAAGATTTGTTGATCAGGACAACCCATCGCATGTGTACAAGCTCAAAAAGGCCCTCTACGGTCTCAAACAAGCACCAGATGCATGGTACGACATGCTGTCAAGCTTCCTAATCTCACAACATTTCTCCAAAGGTGCAGTTGATCCAACACTTTTCACACGTGAGGTGTTTCAAAAGCTTTTAATTTATAAGACTGGAAATACCGGATAATTATATGGAAATATACGGGTAAAAGTATAACCCACGTATGTAGTACAGATAACCACTAAATTCAAGATGTCAATGATTGGGCAGATGTCATTCTTTTTAGGATTACAAATTTCTCAAAGTCCGAGAGGCATCTTTATAAACCAATCTAAATATGCTTCTAAAATTGTTAAAAAATATGGTTTGCTTACTACTGATTCTGTCGACACACCCTTGGTAGAAAAAAGTTAACTGAATGAATATCTACAAGGGAAACAAATTGATGCTACACTTTATCGTGGCATGATTGGATCCCTTATGTATCTTACATCCAGTAGACCTGACCTTATCTATGCAGCCTGCTTATGTGCTCGGTATCAGGAAAAGCCTACCGAAAAGCACTTACAAGCGGTGAAATAGATATTTCAATACCTTAGGGAACCATTATCATGGTCTCTGGTACTTGAAGGATACAGTATGTCGTAAAGCATATGCAGATTTAGACCATGTGAGGTGTCAGGACACTAGACGTAGTACATCAGGATACGCTTAGTTCTTAGGTGACAAACTTGTTAGCTGGTCATCCAAGAAGCAAAAGTGCATGGCCATCTTGAGTACAAAGGCTGAATATATTGCCTTATCTAGGTATTGTGCTCAAATTCTATGGATGCGTTCACAGCTAACAGATTATGGTTTTCAATTCAATAAGATTCCGCCTTTATGCACATTAGAGTGCGATTGCTTATGCTCTAAACAATGTTCAACACTCACGAGCAAAGCACATCGATGTTCGCTACTATTTCATAAAGAAGCAAGTAGAGCATGGAACCGTAGAGCTATACTTTGTCCGGACTGAATACCAACTGGCTGACATATTCACCAAACCTTTGCCACGAGATAGATTTAACTTCTTGATCGAAAAGCTTGTAAGAAGCATGTCTCCGGAAACGTTGAAACGTCTGGCAGAGGAAACAGACGCGTGATGGTGGTAACTCATATCCTGTATCATATGTACATAAGAAAACATAAAAATAGAAAAATATTTTTCTTTTATATAAATTTTTAAAAAGAAAATTTAAAAATTAAAAAATTAAAAAAAAATATAAAAATATGTATCTCTGGCATGTCTTCTGAAAATCGATAACATTTACGGCCTTAGAAATGTCATTTAATAATGATACGATCGTAAATGAAGTTTGAGCAGAAGTTCAAAAGTTTTTAAAACATGCCAAAAATGGCTTGCTATTATTTCAGATAGCAACCCGGTCATCATCTTAAAGGCAAGTATTTCAAAAAGAAAACTTGACCTCTCAACGGGAATTTATTCTCGGGCATGGTCTACTTTATGACCATGCAAAGGCTTGTGATTACTTTGCATCACAACTCGTGCTTCCTATATTCCATAAGTGTATGTGTCAGTGCGCTTATGTGTCAAAATAAAAGAAATCTTATTTTTTTGGTGTTGATTTTCAGAATTAAATTTTTCAAATCCGAAATTCTTCAAAAAAATCATTTTCAAAGACATTTGACTACTCAAACAACGACTACAGCTCTTTAAATAGAAAACGGGTCATTGTTTGAGGGGGATAAAATGTCAAATATCTTCTTCATAATTAATTATGTGATACTCGGAAAAGACTTTAAACATATCTGATAAATATTTAAAGGGGAGTTAATTAATTTTAACTCAATCGGGGCTTTAGTGTTATGGGGTGTGCGATTAATTCTTGTAACGTATATTGCAATACGTGTGACTCAATCTTGATAAATAAACCTTAGAGGATTATTTTGCCATTGAGAAACTATTTATCCTTAGGTAAAGTTTATAGACAGTAAATCTCTAGTAAACCTTAGGGGGCATTTTTGCCAAAACCCAAAAGTTTTAAAACAAAACACCCTTCCCGATTTCTTATACATACACTATAGAATCTCTTAACACAAGTATAAAATGATTCACTTAGAGTTTTAGAGAGACAAAGATGATTGGATGAACACTTAGAGAGAGAAAGAAAAATAATAAAATTAGCTTAAGTGAAATGTGACAAATGAACAACCAACACCCTCTCCATGTAAAGGTTTATTATATGCCTACATTAGCCGGCCATGACCCTTAGTGGACTTAATCCATGGAACGCTTGAGCCCGGTGAAGCTATTCTAACTTAACGCCTTACAACTTACTACTAGCTACACTATCTATATTGAAGTGACTGACACTTTTCGTTATTTCTAACAATCTCCCCCTAAGGAGGTTCACTCCAATTTGTACCAAAAATAACACTTCGCAAACTATCTTTCACTTCGGTCTTGATCTTATATCATTAACTACAATCATTTACTTGTGATATGATTTAGTGATCATTTACTAGGATTTGAGCTAGTTCTTTGTCTTGACATAGAATGAGATCTTTGAGCTTCTTTGAAAACATAACCAGCATAATCTCGATTCACCATCTAGTAAACTATGCCATCTCTTGACTTATGACTTCTTACCGACCCGCAGCATACCTTCTTGATTTGCAAATCTTGAAAAAAGATTTAATAATGCAATCTTTCTTGAATTTCTTTAACTTTACCTTGTCGCTTCAAGAAGGACGTAAGGGATCATAGTAGCAGAAGTCATTGAAACATGTACTTGAGCTTTCATGAGTCTTTATATTTGTCCGGTTCGGTTATGGAGCATGTGGCTATGAATCTTATGAGTCAGCCGGAATTAGGTACCTCCATCACCATCTTTACATGTTCCTGAAATAAAACAGTTAGCAATAAAGCGGGGGGACGAATATGGCTTTTTCACCCGTGGTTGGTTGGAGTAACCTTCGAATCCCGTGAGGAACGACCTTGATCAAATAATTAATTAAGAAGAATCTTTTTGACAGGATTTCCAGCTGTAGTGTTGAATCTTTCTAACACAAATGTATTAGATTCATCTTACTCAGCATGTTCTCATTATCGGAACGTCTCAAAGCAGACATCACGATATGAGTGAACCAGCGAGTTACTATCTCACCGATTGAAATAAAAATTGATTTGAAAATCAATCGACGTGTCACCTTGCTAAAGTGTTTTGTGACACACGAGAGTGTTAATCATTTTAAAAATTCATCAGCAATCGTCAATTCATAACCTGGAACAAGTTTGATTCTTATAGAATTGCACCATCGTTTCTTTCTAGTTGTCACAAGTTTGATTCATATAGAATCGTACAAGTCACCTACCATGAGCTTGTTTGATGTTGGCTCAAGCAGGATTTCCATCTTCATTGTAAATGAAATCACTCGGATGTTCTGGCAAAATCACAAGGATAATACGTAGACTCTATTTATGTTAACCTTATATTCCACATTGTGTAACATTGCAAGCATGATTTGACAAGTGTCCTAATGAGATTTATGGATGAGATCTTTTGGCTTTAGACTCAATAGTGCACTTTGTTTTTAGTGATCGGAGGCTGGAGTAGACTGCCACCTTTTTAATATCAACTAACTCGGATTGAGAAAGTCGATAAAATACGTGTAATCTCTGTGAGAAATGAAACAAGAGTCTATTGAGAGACCTTGAGTGGCTAGGGAGGGTTGTACATAGCGTCACTAGGTCCATAACTGTCTTTAATGTCAGACAATACCTTAGTGTTTCCGACAGATTATGTATTGACCCAGTTTCTGCCTAAGTGTATGGAGGGCTTCTTTCTTTTCACCCTTTATCCTTACATTTCTTTTTCATTCCTCAACCCCTTCAATTTTTACCGAGACTTCATAACTAACACCTTGTTGGATTTGTTCCAGTGTTAGCTCCTTCTCAGTCGGCATTATTCCTGATTCTTACTTTTTCTCATTTTGTATCATACCTAAGGACTTCTACACTATCTAGTGGATATCCTTAGGTAGATCCCCCCGGTTCTGGTTGGATCATGATATTTGAATACCTATGCCTAACCACCTTATAACTCTATAAATTTAAGTACATGGTCGGTCTTTAAGGTATTCCATCACAATCAAAACCAACATCATTGAAAAGTTCAATCAAAGTGTTTGATATAAATATCAAAAGATTTACACTTTGAGAGTTTTTCATCATCACTAAAAAGCTCCCCCTTAACATGAGCACCGTAATCGTAGTACATGCTAAGTGTTGGAGTGCATTGAGTCTGTTTTATACGATCACATGTCAATACAATTAAGATTCACTTTAATCACATTTTCTCCCCTTATCCAAAATGTAAATCCTTGATATTTTGGATATCAATTGATTAAACGTTCAGGGACAAAATGTTACATAATTACTATAAGGAACATTTTAATGCTCCCCCTCATGTTTTGAGGGTATATAAGACTGTGCTGAGTATAATAATTTGAAAAATTTTGAATTTACTAAGAAATTCTTAAAAATTTTATACTCGAGCACACCTTATTATCACCATAGGTCTACACTACCTATATACAAATGCACAAGTTTATGATATATGAAATGACCTTTAAGATATGAACACAATATTACGAAGTCATATTGTTCTTTGTAGCAGTCTGAGGTCAGTTCCGTAGAGTCTACCACCAATGAATTTCTCCAAACTCCTCATCATCCTCCTTTCCTTTAGCAGCTTGTTGATGTCTTTGATCATGAAATGAGCTCTTTTCTTTTCCAATGTGCTCCATCTTCTCTTCGGCAAGTACTCTATGTCGATATTCTTGGTAATGTCTTCGAGCAAAGAAAGAAGTCTTGTTAACGTGCCATCACTGAACTTGTACAGTTCGTCGGAGCGCATCAACCTGTTCCTCTTATAGTCGTCGACATAAATGAATCCTTGAGGGTCTTTGTATGGAGTGTACGGGTGCCTTTTTCTGAGATCCTGGTCTTGTAGTATCAGGATTGGTGACGTTGATCTTCTTTTGATAACTTTCAACTCCAAGTTAAAGATCCTCGACTCGCTTCTGAATAACCAGACTTCTGGTGAACATCCTTAGTGCTATTGCGAAGTCAGCAACGTCATCCCCTAAAAGATTTGTGAGCCGATTCTGAACCACAAGAATTAACATATCCTCGATATCATTGATTCGAAGTCGTGGAAAGTCACTTTCCTTGAATCTGTATAGTATGTTATCATCTCGTCTCACTACAATCTCTTCCAAGTACCTGTATCCATGTTTCCTCATTACCTTGACATGAGTGACTGCCAGAATACGCTTTGTAGAATATACATCTCCTCTTGATTGCATGCCTCTTGCATATGCATAGAAGGACTTACGTTGTTGTCTCTAATGTGAGATACCCCATAACACATATCTATCATAAGCAACTTTAACAGGACTCTATATGTTTAGAACCATGTCTTCAATGTCGGGTAGATCATACTTAGCGGCCTTTGACTTGGTAGTAGACGTTGTGTATGTCATAGTCGAAACTCCTCCTTGTAGATACTTGAGATCATTGTTGATGAAGAATTCGAACGGTACTCTTTGAAAATTTCTACGCGTGATCAAAGGAAAGGGTTTGGAAAGATCAAATGGATAGTCACTGCCTTCAGGATTTTCCCAATCAAGCTTTTCTAAAAGAGCCTTATAGCATTCTTCAAATTCGTATTCTAATTCAGCATATTTAGAGTGTGTGCCTTTGAGTAGTCTGAATGCTGGTCCTAGCAGGATTTCTTGAGTTAAATTCTCAATTTTCAGCCTATTCAAGATGTATCCAGAGAAGTCTATTGGAGTGCTCATCAATTCATCAAAGTCCTTTAACGATTTATCAGTAGAAGTAGAAGCTGCTAGAGTCATCAACCAATTTTGAGTTGGTCCTTCCTGAGTATTCTTGCCAATATTCCAGTCAGGGTCAGTGGATTCTTGAGGTGGTGTAGGTTTCTTAAACTAGTCACGTCTAGAGGCTGTCTCATTCCTTAGTTCATTTTCATTATCACCCAGATTCCCTTCTTAATCTTGTGGCATGTCTGAGTCTGCAACCTCAAACACTAGTTCCTCTAATTGAACAGACTTTCCAGAAGATTTCGGTTGAGACTTGGTGCCTTTAGAAGAGCCAAACATTGAATCTTTCTTTTTCAGACCAGTGATTGGTTCTGCATCTTTTCTTAGCTTTCTTTTCTTTATCCCTTGGTCTAATCCAGCAGAAGGGTCTTCATCTTTATCCTTGTCTTTTCGGCCACGCTTCAATGAATATACATCATAAGAATAGAAGAAATCTTTTTCGAGAGCGTAAGATTTTTTCAAACCATCATAGCAATCTCGGTGTTCGGGAGCCGTCAGATATGATTCACTTTTCTCTATCTTGTCGGGAAGAATCTTCTTTAACTCAAATTCAGTAAGTGTAGAAGTAGCCTCATAAGTAGATTTTGGTTGAGAAGATACCTTTGCTAGAGTAACTTCATCACGTGATTCTTTAATCAACTTTTCGATCATAGGTGGAGCGAAGTTAGACACTTCCTTGGGTAGAATCTGAGGCAGCTGATCTTTTACTTGCTCTTTGATTCTTGCTGTGAGAGACTCTGAAAGGAAGTTCATGAATTCTTCTCTGGTTTCTCCCAACCTTGTGTCCAGATTTTTATCAACTAAAGTTGTCACTTGAGTGTGTAGAGGGTCCTTTTTAATTTCAATAATTTCTATTTCTAATGCTGTTATTCTATCGTTGAATCGAAAGACTGATGCGAAGTCAGGAAGTATAGTTGGAGGATTGTAATTCATTGTTGGCGGTGGTGTGGGAGTTGACACAATAGGTGGAGGAGTGAAGGTTTGTAATGATAGAGGAATGGTTGTGATGACAGAAACAGGTATAGGAAGGAGTGTGGTAGTTTGAGTATTTGGTACCTCATACTGAACTGGAACGTCAAATGGAGAAACGATTTCTGCATCAGTATGAGGAATATCTGAAAAAAATTAGAAATTTTGATGCCAAGTCGGATGAACGAGAAGAACTAGTAACAGGAACTTCAGTCTTCTTCGTAATAGTAGAAATTGTCACATGAGCATCTTCAACAAGTTGTTCTTGAGTAGTCTCCAAATTTTCATTCCTTTGTTGAACGTCAATCATTTCAGCATCAACACGCTCACCTTGAACAACCTCTTTACCAGTCTAAGTGGGCTCTTCCAATCTTGAGTCTACATCATCATCAAATTGGTTGGTAGTAACATCCATTCCCTTATCTTCATCACTTTCAATCTCATCATCTTCAGATTTATTTTCCTGATCAACTTCCTCCTCTTCTTGATTATCATCATCAGATTCATCTTCTTGCTCTGAATCATCAAATTCTTGCTCTTCACTTTCATTCTCTTGCTCAGTGCTTTCATCCTTTGATTCTTGTTCATCATTGTTGTCGTCTTCATCATTACCCTAAGATACAGATTCACTCTTAGTAGAGTCATCTTCTGTCACATCGGGAACCCCTGGTTTATTACTAGTTCCTTCACTTGTGACGGTAGGAGTGATCTTTTCAACACTTGGAGGTTTTTCGGCACCTGTACTAGAACCACTAGGATATGTCTTGTGAAAGTCCCTTAAGCTCTTCTTTCTCACTTCTTTTAGCTGAGCCTTTTCAGTCAAAGCTACTTCAGATAGCTGCTCAATTCCTTTACCACGAGCAACATCCACCTTTTCCTTTTCCTTTTCCTTTTCCTTTCCTTTAGACTTTGTTTCCACTAGAGGCTCTCTGATGACGATACCTGTTGTTGGCTTAGTTGAAGACTTCTTGACTGATCTCTTAACTCGTTTGCCTTTTGTGACAAGTTCTTCATCTACAGGAACTAGATCACTATCCTTCTTAGTTGGAGAGGCTTTCTTGAATTTTCTAGCAATATTGGAGTACACACACCTATAAGCAGGGCCAAAGATAAGTCTTGTAAGCCTTGGATTCCTTCATCTCAGGACTGGTTAAACATTCAGGTAGAACAGCTCCCATAGAACTGAAGATGCTTCTTTCTTGTAACAAATATTAAGGTGTTAATCAAGTAGTCATCCTTTGAGGTGTGCATCCCAATCTTGTTTCTCCATGAAAGTGTCTTGTCTTGAATAAGAAAGTGGTGAATGATAACTTTTATGAATCGAGGGTAGTACATCTTTTCTTGCTTTTTGTAGACTTTGTTGTCAATATGATAAGTAAAGTCTTCCCAGAGTAGTTCCACATAGTCTACATACTTCTGATGGTACATGCCCCAAAGGATTTGTGCTCGGGAAAGACGAAGTTTGTCAAGACCACTAGTCTTTCCAGATAGGCTTCTGTTGATAATAGTAGCGAAAGTTCTCCAAGGTCGATGCATATGATTGATAACCACATCATTAAGTGAATTGATAACCTCAGTATGACCAAGATCTCTTAAGAAAGATAAAGTGTCTTCTTCAGAAGGTAGAGCATCAAAGTCACGACCAGGTACTCTTGGGCAAATCAAAAAAGATAACTCTGAAGACTTCCAACGAAAGTTTGAATCTTTCTGTCTTGTCAAGTTTGAAATCTTTAGAAGTCGTCAAGCGTTGTATACGCAATTCCAAATTTGATTGCAATACACATCCAGGAACTTTAACATGATGAGAATGCAGGATAACATGAGTGGAGTGCAAGTCATAGAACAACTTGAAATGTTTCTTCTTTTGGTTTTAATCCACGAGGGATTCTTCCATTGCATTTTCCAATGTCGAGTCGATTCTCTTTGGGAACAAGTTCAAGATCAAGCTTGGTTTGGTGAGCAGTGATAGAAGTCATGATTCTGCTAAGAGTTGTCACATGCAGTTCATACACAAGCAAATATATATATATATATGGACAATCTAGATCATGATTCAAGATTATTGATGCAGCACAGGGTTTACTACAAGGGATAGGCAAGTAATTACTGGGCAACAAATTTATACAAAGGCACACAATGCAAAGAACTGATTTACATGCAACTAGGATACACACAATGTCATATACCACATAGACTATAGGCAAACTAATGAAATCAAGGCAAACACTTAAGATTTCTAGTTTAGATTGCTTAATTAACCAATTTCAATTAGCTACCTAACTTGAGTTTTAAATTGCCTTCAGGAAAAAAAATCCGTCTTAAAATTCATTAAAATCCATTGCTAAATCGCCTCCTATTGAGGAGTGTTAAATCACCTCCTATATAGGGTTGTTAAATCGCCTCTGATAGTGGGTTGTTAAATCGCCTCCTATTGGTATTTTTAACTCGCCTCCTTAATGAGGTTGTTAAATCGCCTCGTGAAGCCTAGTTGATAATTCATCTCGTGAAGCAGGGTTGTTAACTCGCCTCGTGAAGGCATGTTGTTAACTCGCCTTGTGAAGGCATGTTGTTAACTCGCCTTCTGAAGGGAGTTGTTAACTCGCCTTCTGAAGGTGTTGTTAACTCGCCTCACACAGGCAATTATTAATTCGCCTTCAACATACATATTACCACAAACATGAATTTTAAGCATCAAAACTTGTTCAAATATCATACCACTTAGGATCATTTATAACAACAATTAGCCACAAAATCATCAAGAATGATCAAAAACGAGTATGTATATTCATATTAATACATTCATTCAAGAAACTACAAGCAATAAATGTCTTTTATGGCTCAAACACATTAAAGGAAGATACTACAAACGTCCTAGCACAAAACCCACAAACATTTAACAATATTTCTCCTAAACCCAAATTTTTGAGTACAAGAATCACTCAATGCATAAGCATATGTTAACCAATCACAAAACTGTTTTAAACGAGTGTTTTACACACCTAAACTAACAAAAACCCTCAATCAATTTAAGGTTTTAAGCACTTTTGATTTTGATAAACCCTAATTCAAGATTTAGGGTGTAGGAATCATGAACTCTAATTCCTTCGAGGTATAGGTAGTTTAGGGTGTAGGAATCATGAACTTACCTTTTGCTTGATAATCACTTGAAATGGAGAACAATAGGTGATGATCTTCGGATGGGTGAGGGGAAGGAAAAATGTTTTCAAAGTGTGTGTTTGTGTGTGTGAAAGGACGAGGAGGGGATTTTGTTATAAAACAAAATTTGTTTTTGACACAATTTCCCCCTCTAGTTTCATAACCTTTTCATTTTTCTTATATAAGTTTTATTAGGCAAGTTAAGTTTAACACATGGCACAATTAGTCCCTAATGTTTTAACAAGCATACCTAGAAACTTATATTGCACATATACTCCCTAAAGGCATAAACACATAACAGTTAAGGCTCACATAAGCTAAACTTAATTAACTCCCCTTTAATTGTTAACCCGTTATTGTTTAAAACCTTTTCCTTTATCACAAATTGATTTTATGAAGAAGATATTTGACATTTTCTCCCCCTCAAACAATGACCCGTTTTCTATTTAAAGAGCTGTAGTCGTTGTTTGAGTGGTCAAATGTCTTTGAAAATGATTTTCAGATGACTTTTTGATATAAATATTTTATTTTGAAAACTACACCATAGAAAATAAAATTTCTCTTATTTGAACACATAAGCGCACTGACACGTACACTTATGGAATATTAGAAGCACGGGTTATGATGCAAAGTAATCACAAGTCTTTGCGTGGTCATAAAATAGACCATGCCTGAGAAAAAAATTCCCGTTATAAGGTCAAGTTTCCTTTTTGGAATACTTGGATTTAAAATGAAGACCGGGTTGCTATCCGAAATAATAGCAAGCCATATGTCATGTTTTCTATTCGAACTTTATTTTCAGTTTTGTGCCATTGTTGAATGACATTTCTGAAACTGAAAATATTATCGATGCTAGAAAGCATGGCATGAAAACATATTTTTGCATTTTTTATAATTTTTTATAATTTTTTTTGAATTTTTTATTTTCTTTTTTGAAAAAATTTAAAAAAAAAGAAAATCTTGGATTTTTTTTATGTTGTCATATATACATATGTACAGGATATGAGTTACCACTATTACTCCTTCGTATCCTCTGCCAGACGTTGCAACGTTTTCGAAGACATTACTTCTTTACCTAGCTTTTTTGATAAAGATGTTATATCTACTCGTGGCAAAGGTTTGGGAAGGATAGTCAGCCAGTGGTATTCAGTCCAGACAACGTATAGCTCCACGATCCTTCTCACTTGCTCCTTTATAAAATAGTAGCAAACATCGATGTGCTTGGCTCTTGAATATTGAACATTGTTGCAGCATAAAGCAATCGCACTCTTGTTGTCACAGTACAGAGGAATCTTATTGAATTGAAAGCCATAATCTGTTAGTTGTAAATGCATCCATAGGATTTGAGCACAACACCCAGATAAGGCAATATATTCAGCCTCTGTACTCGATATGGCAGTGCACTTTTGCTTCTTGGATGACCAGCTAACAAGTTTGTCACCTAAGAACTGAGCGCTTCCTGTGACACCCCGTGTGGTCGACATCTGCATAAGATGTGAGTGACATATCGGTATCCTTTGAGTACTAGAGTCCCATGTTGATGGTTCCCTTTAGATATCGAAAGATCCGTTTCACCGCTTGTAAGTGCTTTTCGGTAGGCTTAGCTTGATACCGGGCACATAAGCAGACAACATAGATTAGGTCAGGTCGACTGGATGTAAGATACATAAGGGATCCAATCATGCCACGGTAAAGTGTAGCATCAACTTGTTTCCCCTGTAGATCTTCATCCAGTTTATTCTTTTCAACCATGGGTGTGTCGACAGAATCAGTAGTAAGCAAACCATATTTTTTAACAATTTCATAAGCATATTTAGATTGGTTTATAAAGATGCCTCTAGGACTTTGAGAAATTTGTAATCCTAAAAAGAATGACATTTGTCTCATCATCGACATCTTGAACTTAGTGGTCATCTGATTAGCAAACTCATTACACATGGCAGTATTAGTAGATGCAAATATTATATCGTCAACATAAATTTGTACCAGTAATAAGTCATTCCCAGCTTGCCGTGTGAAGAGAGTTAGATCAACTGCACCTTTGGAGAAATGTTGTGAGATTAGGAAGCTTGACAGCATGTCGTACCATGCACGTGGTGCTTGTTTGAGACCGTAGAGGGCCTTTTTGAGCTTGTACACATGCGATGGGTTGTCCTGATCAACAAATCTTTCTGGTTGAGAAGCATAGACCTCTTCTTTAAGCTCTCCATTTAAGAAAGCCGTCTTGACGTCCATTTGGTAGATCGTCATATTCTTGTGAGCGGCATTTGCTACGAAGATACGAATGGTCTCTATTCTTGCAACCGGTGCAAAGGATTTCTCGAAATCAATTCCTTCTTCTTGCCTGAATCCTTGAGCAATGATTCTAGCCTTATTCTTTAGTACCTCACCAAATTCATCTGTCTTGACCTTATAAATCCATTTTAGTTTGATCAATAACACCTTATCTAGAAACGGCACCAATTCCCAAACTTCTAGTCTTTCAAATTCATGAATTTCTTCTTGCATTTCATCAATCTATGATGGTTCGGTCATTGCTTGTTTGAAGTTCTTTGGTTCTATCGAAGTTAGGAAGGCATCAAAGTAACACCACATGACATCAGTTTCAAGTTGCTTTCTCATAGATATAGAGCGAGAAGGATCTCGATGATCCTTAGTCCATCTACCAAGGTATTCGAATGGAGTGTGGGTTTGTCTCATATTTGATGATGATCCTTGAGAAGTCGATTCTTCATGAAGAGATTCATGAAGTGGATCATCATGAAAAAGTGGTGTTTTAGGTAATTTTTCAAAACCTTAAGACTTGATTGGAGAATGTTCTTGTTCTTGTGTTGATGGAATACTTGCTGATGAAGCATCCTAGTCAATGGAAGTTGACACAGGAGAATCGGCTAAAACCACAACTCTCGAAACAATAGCTTCTTGAACTGGAGAAACAACATTTGTTGAAGGATTGAATTATTCATCGAACATAGGTTAAAACAAGCGATTCCAATCATCTCTTATTGGTGGAATACAAGGTTGTTAAGAAACAGGGTTTGGAACGAGTCCTGAATTGGATGTAGCAGGAGTCAAACTGAATTGTTCAGAAGCCATTGCTGTTAGCTTATTGAACGTCACATGAATTGTTTCTATAATTTTCTAGGTTCTTCTGTTGTTCTGAACGCTTTCTTTACGGGCGCGTAACCAACAGATTTCATGATATAGTTCCTTCTTTATTCGAAATACAATTTGAAGCATTTTCTTTGCAAAACTGGGTTGTTTTCATCTGTTCTTTACAATGTTGACATCACTCAAGTTCAAGTGAAATTGAGGTGTGTTTCCAAGTTTAGCAAAACTTTTTTAACAAATTATTATGACTTCTTTGGTAACATATTCCAGTTTGTTCGAAGCTTTTCAGTGCAAGACATTCACATCTTTGACTTTATGAAGATACATGCATTCAATTCAGTATTAGCATTTAAATCAGACAGAGAATGCCTAATTAACATGTAACATCTTTAGACATACACTCTTCGAGAAGTAGATCATATATGTTTGAAAAATCAGCCTTTTCTGATTCAAGTTCGTACAAGCTCCTTTTCAAGGGTAATTAACGACTCCAAATCGTCATCATTTCCATTTTTTAGTTCATGAAATAAAAAATGACTGCCAGTATTGTTTTTATCTGAAAGAGGCATTAATAAGATTTTATCAAAACTTCCCTAACTCTTAGCATTGGGTTAGGAAAATGCACTACTAGTATGATTAGACCAATTTGTTGACAAATATTATCTAAAGTTATTGAAGTTGTTTTCTCATTTCGTTATAAAGTATTCTACTTCACTAATGGATTTAGACATGGTAGAAAAGCCCAACGTTTTTAGCAATGTTTGTTTTGTCCTAACAAACGTTTTTCCTCCACATTTCATCCCTAACTTTCTTTAGCGGCGCCCAAACTGATCAAGAAGGCTTTGGATGGAGGTTTGAAAGTTTCATAAAGACTGTTTTGTATGTGTATTATATGGTTTCACTTTGTCTTTTATCCAATTTTGATCTAGCTCCTCTTTTTCAAGAAGTCACTGTTCTTCCCCCCATCGGGGCAAAATCTGTTTTTGCATGGATCAGAAGTATCATATGGGATCTCAAACAACGAGCTTATCAGATTGAGCTTTCTGAGGTACTTTGATTGCAAAGTTTGATCGTCCATGATACGTTGCGCATTTGGGTGCTAACATGTGAATGTCTGAATTGACTGATAGCGTTATAAAGAATTTTCATTTAAAAACTTTATTTGTTTTGTCCATATTCAATCATCGTGTCAATGTCTTTTCCTTCCTTAATCTTTAAATCCGAAATAACCTTAGTTTTCTCTTTGAGTTGACCTTCAAATTGTGACCTAGTTAACAGACTCTTTTTGACTAGCTCATCGTATTTCTGATTGACAACTGAAATTTCATAGGTTTTAGTTTTTAAACCCTTTTGTATGTCAATATCTTTAATAGCTAATAGTCCTAGAGTGTCATTTAACTTTGTTTGAAGTATTTTATAATCACTCGTTAGGTCCTTAAAGGTCGTGTACTTCTCAAGCTCATCCTTTTGGAATCTGGAAGTGCAATCATAAGAACTAATCCCACTGCTAGTAAGCCTCCCCCCAGACCCACAGACTCTCAAGGTTAGTTTTTTGCCCACTCCTTTCAGTTCTTGAGTCAATGATGCGTTCGCTTTCTTTAATTGCTTTAAAAACGTTTTGTTTTCCTCATTATCAAGAGTTAAATTTGCAATTAAATTAGCAAGCGCATCACGCTCATCAACACATTCAGTCGCATTTTGATCAACCTGATTATCATTAGTACATATATTTGATGAATCAGGAATGACATTGCTATCATCCTTCTCCAAAACATATGTGTCGTTAATGGATTCAGGTTGCTCAGAATGTCGTCTCACATTGGTAAACACATCATTTTCATCATGGTTTTGTACCTGTTCCAATGGCGTATCAGTAGAACTTGATTCCGCAGGTGAGACCTCCTGAATCTTTGCCATGTAACTGTAATGTGCTTCAATCTTGTTCGACATCTCATTCATCCTGTCCTCTAGCCATATCAGCTTGCTCAGCTGAGTGGAACACCTTGTTTCAGCTTGTTTGCACATCATCATCTTCTCCTTGTGATACGCGTAGTCTTTAACCCGCTTTGGCTTCCTGCATTCCCTGGCATAGTGTCCAAATCCCTTGCAGTTAAAGCACTGTATCCCAGTCTTTTGCACTACCGGACTGCCTACTGTTTCCCTAGCCCCAGCAACTGTGACTGTCCTTTGATTCCCAAACTGCCTTGACTGATTGTCATTGTTATACCTGTGTGGTATCTTCAGTCTTGTCGTGGTAGTTTTGAAGAAGTTCTAAGTGTTGAGCTTGGTAAGGTTGTACAGCTTCTTAAAATACTTAGCAAGGAGTCCAAGTTCTTTTTGCATATCCTTCCTCCCTCCGAGACTTGTTTGGATCACTGTCCTTCCTCAGAAAACTGACTTCAGATTGAGGAGTAACTGGTTGGCTATCTCTTTGCTTTTTGTCGGGTAGTTGCAGTTTGAATCGTGTGAAGAAGATTGCTTGAATGATGGTGCAATTCGATCTTAGAGGTACAGGTGCCTGATATTAGTTATCTGAAATGTGAGCAGCGCAAGAATGCTAATGGATTTGCACTTCTGGCTAATTTCTCAAACGATATCATTAACTTTCGTTTTGAACTGCTTCAGAACGACCAAACAGCGATTGTGAAAATGAGACCGGTCTATTTCTTGACTCAGCTTGACAACTGCACAAAAGTCTTGACCTTCTGGTTGAAGTTGTATGAAGAAATGAACATTCACTTGCCATTGGTGAAACATGCAAGTTGTTCCTATGTCAACTCATTCATCATTTATAAAATCGGGAGTAATAAGACTCCATGGATTCTCCCAACTCTTGAAGTAAATTCCCAAATCCCCAAAATAGATTGGTGCTTCAACATCTTGTACGTTTCAACGATTCCCCTGTTTGTAAGCCTTTCAATGGCTTGCCACATCTCCTAGCTGTGTTACTGCATTCAACAGTTGAGATAAATTCACCCCAAAACCAGTCAGAAATCAAGAAAAAAGCTCCTTTTCAGCTTGAAAGTAAAGGTGTTTCACTGCTGTCATGTTGTGTATTGTCTCTACTTCTTCAGTGCAGCTACTAGGTAGAATGTTCCTCTCTGCTTCTAACTGCTGCAATGATACGTTCGTAGGTAAATATGACCGTCAAGAGCACTTCCTCAGATAGTCCCCATTCCGATTTAGTGTCAAGGTAATCGTAGAAAACGCGAATGCCACTGAGAATATCTCCCTGGTCCAAGCATCGGTGGACGCTCTTTTGAACCAGCTGCCATTATATTGTTATGCATTTGGCTATCTGTGGAGGATGTGTTAACTGGAGTAGACATGATGAATGACTAGTTATGAATTATGAAGTGTGAAAGATTTTTGATGGATCATAAGTGGATATGATGTGAATGATGTTGATTGTTGGTATGCAATTCACGTTCACGGGATTTTACACGTCTATGATTAAAACCGATAAATGAATTAACGGGATTTTACAGAATCAATAGAAAACCGTGAATGATTGGTTGCGGAATCAGCGGCGAAAAATTCCAAAAAAAACTGAAAAGTGTCAATTTCTCATAGAAAACAAGCTTTTTGGGCCTCGAAAAATCCTTAACCTGCCAAAGGGTGGTTACAGCGTGATCCGTCTCGTTTTTCTCTTCGTTTTGAGAGCTCACGGGCCTGAAACGGAGTTACGGATCAAAAGTTATGGCCGTTTTACTGAAACCCTTTTCGTCACACAAAATTTAAAAAAAATTTCGTTCGGTCCAAAAAAAATTTGCTCGTTCGATCAAAAGTTCCGCTCGTTCGATCACGCTAGTTCGATCACGCTCGTTCGATCACGCTCGTTCGATTACGCTCGTTCGATTACGCTCGTTCGATCACGCTCGTTCGGTAGCTCGTTCGATCACTCTTGTTCGATCGCTCGTTCGATCGTCTAGTTCGGTCCGCTCGTTCGATCGTCTAGTTCGGTCCGCTCGTTCGATCGTCTAGTTCGGTCCGCTCGTTCGATCACGCTAGTTCGATCGTTTGTTCGAGTCCTCTCGTTCGATCGATTGTTCGAGTCCGCTCGTTCGATCAAAACTTTTGTCGCTCGTTCGATCGTACACGATTTCCACTCGTTCGATCGGTACAACTTTTTCGCTCGTTCGATCGATACGTTTTGAGTCCGCTTGTTCGATCGTTCTTCACGAAAATTTCCGCTCTTTTTTTTTTCACTCGTTCGTTGCCAACGTTTTGCAACACCCAAAATGAGCCACGAAATATAAATGCTTACCGAGTGCCACAAATAACCCAACGATTTGCCGAATCTGTATAAGCTTATCACACCAAAAAAAATCACCGAAAATCCACCGAGGCGATGAAACCAATTGTAAACCCGTTTAATACTTCCACTTCATAACCCGAACACGAAAACAAGAAAAGAGATAGAGAGAGAGGCGAAATGTAGAGAGAGAGTAGAGAGAGAGTTGAGAGAGAAATAAGAAATTTTAGATATATGAAAAGATATTTTGTAAAAATGAAAATATCTATATATATATTTAGATATTTTAGAAAATATCTAAATATATATATACCCCTACACATTTAATGTGACGCGCGGGATATTTAACTAGGACCCGGGCTCGGGTTTTGTTTGGGATAAAACCCGAAACATATACAATATTAGATTAACTATCGAGCCCGATTCCCGATATTTTCCTGTTACAACATTAACTAATTAAAGACCGAAGCTCCATCGTAGAGTGACCGAGCTTCCTTGTTCGACTCAATAAATTGAGGCTAACAATCTCCCCCGAAGTGAGGTCTTGAACACGGGAACGAACTTCCTTAATTGACTCAATACAATTGAGGCTAACAGCTAATGTTAAGCATTCAACATTAAATGCGAATTCTGAACTTATTTGTGCTACTTGTAAGAATCTATGTTTGATGGTGTTCATGGATTAGTAGTCTCTTGATTTTGTGAACAAAGTGAATATCCGTGCTAAATCCCGCTAAGAAATATAAAAAAAAAAATATTTGGAAACCTGCGGGTCCTAGTATTCACTAAAGTAGACAGTCAGTGTAAACCAAACCTGCCAGAACTTTCACTATGTTGTAACTCGTGTCCTTTAACTAGGATCACTTCAGCTAACATAGTACCTCCTAAGAAAACCACTTCCCACTCAGTTGAACCACAAAAGTAGAGCTAAAAGTCTACAGCAGGAAACCCAAAAATGTTAAAAATGTAGGTTCGAGTAAAATAGCTAAGATTGTAGAATCTAAGAATGCTAACCACTCGGAACCCAATCACACTTGGGGATCTAATGCTACAGATATTCCATCGTCTTCTTCTCTTATCATGACAGGTTGTCCAGATTATTCTCTGGTATCTGGACTCCGAATGTTTGAAACATATGACAGGGAACCGCTCTTAGCTCATGAACTTTATCAGTAAATTTCTGGGTACAGTTAGATTCGGGAACTGCCAGATTGCAAGGATTATGGGATATGATGACTATCAGCTGGGAAATGTTACTATCTCAAGAGTATACTACATTGAGGGGCTTGGACATAACTTGTTTTTGGTTAGATAATTTTGTGATGCGGATCTTGAAGTTGCATTTCGGGAAAACACTTGCTTTATTTGAAATATAGAATGCGTTGATCATACTTTACCGCTCAGAGACACAAATTTATACACAATTTCTCTTGATGACATGCTAAAATCATCTTCGATCTGTCTTCTATCCAAAGCGCCAAAGACAAAAAGCTGGTTATGGCACTGTCGATTATCACATCTCAACTTCAGTACTATTAACAAACTAGCTAAAGACGGTCTTGCACGAGGCATCCCAAGACTTAAATTTCAGAAAGATCATCTATGTTCAGCATGTGCATTAGGAAAAAGCAAGAAATCCTCTCACCAACCTAAAGCTAAAGGCACTAACCAAGAAAAACTATATCTCTTGCATATGGATTTATGTGGCCCGATGCGTGTGGCAAGTATTAACGGGAAAAGGTATACCTTAGAAATAGTCAACGATTACTCAAGATTTACTTGGGTCAGATTTTTATGGTCAAAAGATGAAGCTCCAGAGGCCATCATCAAATGGAAGTTCGTTTGAATGCCACCGTCCGTAATGTTCGAACTGATAATGGAACCGAATTTGTCAATCAGACTCTTCGTGAATTTTATGAAAATGTCGGCATCTCGCATCAAACATCTGTAGCTCGCACTCCTCAGCAGAATGGCATTGTTAAAAGGCAAAACCAGACTCTTGTAGAAGTTGCTCTTACAATGCTGATATTTTCTAAAGCTCAATTATTTTTATGGGCCGAAATAATCAATACAGGCTTTTACACCCAAAACCGTTCTTTAATCCGTCATCGTTACAACAAAACTCCATATGAGCTGATGAAAGATAAGAAACCAGGCTTATCATTCCTTTATGTCTTTGGTTCACTCTATTATCCTACCAATGACAATGAGGATCTGGGTAAATTTAATGCAAAAGCTGACATTGGAATTTTCGTTGGTTACGCGCCCGCAAAGAAAGCGTTCAAAATCTACAATAGAAGAACCCGAAAAACTATTGAAACAATTCATGTGACGTTCAATGAGCTGACTGCAATGGCTTCTGAACAATTATAGTTCAGGACCCGGGCTTCATTCTATGACTCCTGCTACATCCGGTACATGACTCGTTTCAAACCCTGTTTCTCAACAACCTTGTATTCCACCAATAAGAGATGAAAGAGATTGTTTATTTCAACCTATGTTCGATGAGTACTTCAATCCTCCAACAATTGTTGTTTCTCTAGTTCAAGAAGCTGCTACTCCGAGAGCTGTAGTTTTAGCCGATTCTCCTGTGTCAACTTCCATTGACTAAGATGCTCTATCAGCAAGTATTCCATCAACACAAGAACAAGAACATTCTCCAATCATTTCTCAAGGTTTTGAAGAATCTCCAAAAACATCAACTTTTCATGATGATCCACTTCATGAATCTCCTCATAAAGACTCGACTTCTTAAGGATCATCATCGAATGTAAGACAAATCCACACTCCATTTGAACACCTTGGTAGATGGACTAAGGATCATCATATAGCAAACGTGATCGGAGATCCTTCTCGCTCTGTATCTACAAGAAAGCAACTCAAAACTGATGCCATGTGATGTTACTTTGATGCCTTCTTATCTTCGGTCGAACCAAAGAACTTTAAACAAGCAATGACCGAATCGTCATGGATCAACGCAATGCAAGAAGAAATTCATGAATTTAAAAGACTAGAAGTTTGGGAATTGGTGTCGTGTCCAGATAAAGTGTTCTTGATCAAGATGAAATGGATTTATTAGGTCATGACAGACGAATTTGGCGGGGTACTAAAGAATAAGGCTAGACTTGTTGCTCAAGGATTCAGACAAGAAGAGGGAATCGATTCGAGATTCATTTGCAACCGGTTGCCAAGAATAGAGGCCATTTATAAGCTTCGTAGCCAATTCCACCCAAAGAATATGAACTATCTACAAATGGATTCAGACGGCTTTCCAAAATGGCGAGCTAAAAGAATAGGGTCTATGTTTCTCAACCAGAAGGATTTGTTGAGACAGGAAAACCCATTCGCATGGTGTACAAGCTCAAAAAGGGCCCCTACGTCTCAAGTACGCACCACCGTGGGGGGCCCAAAAAAAATGGTACTGACATGTGTCAAGCTTCCTTATTGTTAGCCTCAATTGTATTGAGTCAATTAAGGAATGATACACATTTCAGGATCTGTGGTATAATTGAATTATATTTTGTCAGAACTGAATACCAATTCCTGACAACACCACGTGTTTACGAAAGCCCTTCCTGAGGATCGGTTTAAGTATCTTGTCAAAGGATGGTATGAGATGTTTACCGATCCACTGAACTGGAGGTTCTGACAAATGAATCTGCTTGATATCATGATCAAACATCACCATGTACATATTTTTGAGAAAAGCAAAATACAAAAAATAAATAAAACTTCAAAAAGAAAATACAAAATCAGAAAACAGAAAATTTCCAAAAAGATTCTCTCGACATGTCCCTTGAATCGATAACATTAACGAGCTTAAAATGTCGATTAACCATGACACGGGTGTGTAAATGAAGTTCGAAGCAAGAGTTCAAAAGTTTCAAAACATGTCATTTCTAATTTTTCTAGATGGCTTATGTGCAAAGTCAGTACATAACCCCGGACTTCAAATAAAGGAAAGTTTATAACTTATCCCTCACACGAGAAAAATAACGTTTCTCGGTCTTGAGCTGATTTCATAACAAGACAATTCATACTTAAGCTCAAGAACAAGGATAGTGTACGTTCTTCAGTGCTCTTACCTTACCGTAGACAGATGAAATCCTCTAACATCTGGTTTTTTTCAAAAAGTTGAACACAATTTTTCAAGAATTTCTCGATGACAATTCATAATCTTTCAAAATTGTGTGTTCAACACTCCAACCCTCACGATGTTTTCAAAATACAACAATTTTTCAATTGGTCCTATTATTGAGGGGGAGTTTTTCGAAAAACAAAGTTTTAATGTTTTTGGAATACAATCAAACAACGGACCATTCTTATGTATTCAAAACAATATTCAAAATGTTCCAAACCAATCAAGCAGTAAAATATTTTCTCCCCCGGAGATTTCAAGACTATTTTTAATCACAAGGTATTTCAAAAACTAAGTGTTTATTATTTAAAATAAGGGGAGAAAATGTATTTAAAATATGACTATTCGACTCAAAAGTGCTGAAAGGTATAAAATGTTCGAATCTTAATACCCAACACCATCTTAATTTCCAACGACGATTCTGAAGTCATAAGAGTGGTTAGGTTAGGAATCAATCTATGAACCAACCAAAACCTGGAGGATCTACCCAAGGATAACCCAAGCTTAGAATAGCAAGTCCTTATGTAATGATTGGAGATGGAAAGGATATGGGAATACTGCCGCCTAAGATTGAGTTAACCTGGAACAATCACAACAAGGTGTAGTAATGACGTCTTGGAAGCATTGAAGGCGTTGAAGAATTAAAAAGAATGTATGGATAAAGGTCAAAAGAAAAGAAAGCCCTCCACACAACTTAAGGCAGAAACGGGTCCAATAAACATATGCTACATAAACCAAGATGATTGCTGGTATCGAAATCGGACATTCAGGACCCAGTGATGCAATGCACAAAAACCCTGTCCAGCCATTCGGGTTTCTCTCAACAGAAACTATGTCTCATTTGTCACTGAGAAACACATGTATCTATTGACAACTCATTCACGAATGTTTGATATTGAAAAGGTGCAAACTGCTCCACCCTCCGAGTACAAGAAACCAAAATGTCAACTAATCGAGTCAAAAGCCAAGAGATCATCAAAATCTCTTAGGACCATTCCATTTCAAACACTTGTAGAACATCATCAAGTTCACAAGCTGTTATCAAGCGTCCATAACGCAATATCATTGTGATATATGCATAACTTTCAGATTGATACCTCGTTAGTATTTCACAATGACGAATGAAATCCCTTCCAGTGTCATCAATCAAACAGCACTGCGGTAGGTGCTTACTAGCGAGAATTCTATATGGAATCAAACTTGTGACAACTGGATATCGATTTTTGGTCCAGAAAATAATTGACAGGTTCGCTTGCTTTTTCCTAATGTACACGCTGAACACAGATGATCTTTCTGAAATTTAAGTCTTGGAATGCCTCGTGCAAGATCGTCTTTAGCTAGCTTGTTAAGAGTACCGAAGTTGAGATGTGATAACCGACAGTGCAATAACCAGCTCTTAGTCTTTGACGCTTTGGATATAAGACATATCGGAGATGTTTTAAGCATGTCATCAAGAGAAATTATGTACAAATTTGTGTCACGGGATCCTGATAGTATATCAACACCTTCTAAATTACGAATAAAGCAAGTGTTTTTCCAAAATGCAACTTTAAGATCCGCGTCGCAAAATTGTCCAACAGAAAACAAGTTATGTTTAAGCCCCTCGAGGTAGTATACTCTTGAGATAGTAACATTTCTCAGCTGATAGTCACCATACCCCATAATCCTTGCAATTTGGTCGTTCCTGAATCTAACTGTTTTTAGAAATTTACTAACAAAGTTCATGAGCTGAAAGCGGTTCCCTGTCATATGTTTTGAACATCCGAAGTCCAAATACTAAAGGACGATCCGGACAACTTGTCATTGATAAGAGAAGAAGATGATGGAATATCTGTATCATTGGATCCCTAAGTATGATTGGGTTCCGAGTTGTTAGCATTCTTAGATTCTACAATCTTAGCATTTCTACTCGAACCTACATTTTTATTTGTTTAGGTCTCCTGCTATAAACTTTAAGCTTTGGTTTTTGTGTTTCAACTGAGTGGAAAGTGGTTTTCTTAGGGGGCACTATGTTAGCTGGAGTGATCCTAGTTAAAGGGCACAAGTTACCAACTATAGTGAAAGTTCTGCCTTTTGGTTTCCACTTAAATCCTACTCCAGTGAATACATGACCCGTAGGTTTCCAAATATATCATTTTGTATGTTTCTTAGCAGATTTAGCATGGCTATTCACATTTTTCACAAAATCAAGAAGACACATATCATGAAAATCATCAGACATAGATTTCTTACAAGTAGCACAAATAATTTTAGAATTCGCATTTAATAGTGAATACGTAACATTAGCATCACGAATAGGTTTAACAACATGATTCTTTTTATTAACTTTCATAGGTTGGGCTTCTACTTTATTCTTCATGTTCCTACTTGGTGTTTGCGAGATTCTATCATTCTTTTTATTGCCTGTAGGCTTTGATCCGCAATTACTAGTAGAACACTTTAATCCTGTAGAAGACAACACAGGTGTGTTAGAATCTGATGTTGTAGATGACTCTACCTGTTTAATGTTGCTTGAGGATGTGAGAGGTTCAATAAACTTAAATTTCTTGACATTTGTTTTGGGTGTGACAACAACCTTTTTCGCACTAAGTTTAATCGCATTAGGGCACGTATCTCGAACATATACAAGTAACTCCTGAATTCGTTTGGCATGCTTACAGGAAATGTCTAACACATTATCTAAAGGCTGTTTTGCTTTAGCTTGTTCGACTATTCCCCGAAGTATATCAGCTTGTTCCTGAGTGTGCTTATGATAGTCTATGTGAGCTTCCCTATTCTGCAATAACCTAGGAGCTAAAGGATCTAAGTCTAGCTTGAACATGCCTGGAACAATCGTGGTGGCAGATGGTATTTGTGCAGCATTATCAACAATTTGTTTCCCTTTAAGTTTTCGTAAATCGTTTTTCAATGATGTAATCACAAAAACCTTGTCTTAAATTTAAGCTTTTAAATCCTTATTTTTAGTAGATTTTAAGTTCAGTTTATCAATTAAAGAGTCATTTTGATTTTTAGTTCAAACACGTGTCTTTTTGATTGAGTCAAACTGTTCTTTAAAAACCCGTTTCACATGATTAATTTCTTTACAAAGATGCTCGTTTTCAGAAAGCAAATTTGCCACACTATTTTCCAGTTCCACTTTTATGGTCGCATTTTCACATTTATCATGGTTGACATTCTCTACCTTGGACTTTTCTCTCAGTGATTTAATAATTTCCTCCAGCTTACAAATGGTAGTGTCTTTGTTCTGAAGCTGAGCTTTCAAATCATTATTTTCAAAATATTCTAGAATTTTAAGAGCATTTTGATTACCACATGATTTTTCTTTTTGAAAAATTTCTTGATTTAGTTGCATCGTCAATTCAAGAGAAATTCAATGTTTTTCAGGTTGTGAGTAATTTTTTAAAAGATCATTATACGTCTGTTTTGTTTTTGAAAACTCAGCATCAAGATTTAAACACTTATCACAAGATTCACTTCTTTGCATTCCCACATTCACAGATTCAGCATTCAAAGACATAGAATTCATCACAGTGAGAAGAACATCTTGAGACATGATTTTTTGTAAGAGTCGATCATTTTCCAAAAGGAGTTCTTTCTTAGCAATTTTCAAACATTGTTTGTCAACTGAAGACTGTTGTACAACAACTTCCATTTGGTCAAAAACTGTTTGTACTTCCATTATTTTATTTAGAAGATCTTTATCAAACACATTTAAGATGTCTTTTAAAGATTTTAGAAATGGAATAATTTCATTGTTAAAAAGTATGTTTAAACCCCCATTTACCTTCTGTACGAGCATTAGGTGTTGTCCTCTTCTTCACCACAGAGTCAAACTGGGAGAGGTGGAATTTAAGCTTTTTAAGGCTTGCATTCACCAAACTTACCTTAGGTAGTTCACTAGGAACTTTTACTTTGATAGGTGGTTTTTCAGAAGATTCAATGGTAGGATTAGACATACGAAACCAGAAAGCTTGTGCAGCCGACAATTCCTGTTGTGGAGTAAAACATTTCCCAAAATCTTCAGATATTATATTTAATTTTTTATAATCAATAGGTTTGTGAGAAATGTTTTGTTTAATAGCCTCTGGATCCTTTTCTTTTTCTTTGGATTCGTTTTTGAAAACAGTGAATGTTTGCAATAAAGATTCCTTTTCTTTGATTTGTTTAGAAATATTTTGCTCAAGTGCGTCAACTTGTTCTTTTAGTGCAAGCTTCTCTTTAATCATATCATCCATTTGAGAATCAATCATTTTTTCACGTCTGCTTAAATCAAAATTAAGACGTTGTTCAAAAGTTTTGACTCTTTCTTTATATCTTTCAAGCTTAGCGGTTACTGATTCATTATTCTGTTACTTATTAGCCTTTTCCTAATTATTTACATGATTAATCATTTGTTCTGACATTTGTTTAATCACAGATAAAATCATTGAATCTTGTTGTGCCTGCAAATTAGTATCTTGAACAATTGCTTGTTGTGTTTCTTGCAAATATTGAGAATACAAAATGATATTGCTATCACTATATACCTCATTATCTGTAAAATCCATAACTGGTATTTGTTCAAAATACTACATTTCATGCACACTTTTATTTTCCATATCATAGGTTTCAGAATGAGGTACCTCTAAGATAACGTCAGAACCATACTTGGAAATATTGGCCATGAGAACCGCTTTTGCATTTGAGATATCATCACAGTCAGAATCATAAGTATTAAGATCCTCAGTCTAAAAATCAACATTGTTTGGAATGATTGTTTGAACAGCTTAACCGTCTGGAATCCCTGGATTTGCAAAAAATGCTAGTTGCTCTTCATCCAAGATTTGTCCAGCTTCTTGAGCTTCAGCCAACATTGCTTTCTCCTTATACCATGCTGCATTCCTTGGTCGCTTAGGTTGAGTGCATTGCCTAGCCATATGCCATTCACCTTGACAGTTGTAGCATTTAACAACCTTTGCCTGTCCATTTGCATTATTTCCCCCAGAGCTGGTAGCATTACCCTTATAACTCATACCATAATAACTTTGCCCTTGTCTCCCCTGAACTTGTTGTACTGTGACCCTGCCATCTTGAATAGTGGCTTGGTTTCTTGGATTAGAGGAAGTTCTAAGTTTATTATTGGTTGAAGGGAACCTTGAAGAAGCTACAGCTGTTAGAAAAGTCATTGCCTTATTGAGACAAGCAATAGGATCATCTCCTGGAGAGACTACAAGAACAACAAGACCTGAGTCCACAAGAGGTGACTCAGTCATAGGTTGTATAGGAGCTTGAGATGATTGATAAACAATTTGTGGAACAGATGAGGTTTGATGATTCAGTTGAGACTGATATGGATGTGATGATGGAATGGATGAATGATTGAATTGAGGTTGTGATGGATAAGTAGATGAGTAATGTGGAGTGGGATGAAGTGATCCATATTGAGATGGTGGAAACTGTTGTTGAAGCTAAGGATTGTTGTATGAAGACTAATAAGTGTTGAAGTGAGGTGGTGTCATATGTTGATTAGCAACTAGTGCAAGTGGATCTTGATTGCGTTCACGCATAAGACGGACCTCATTTGCATGGAGTTCGTGTTGTTCAAGATAAGCATGAAGCTGATCAAAGTTGGTAGTTTGCAAATCTTTTACAAGCTTGACATCAGTCACAAACTTACTCCATTCAGGTGGAAGACTGTTTAAGAACTTGGTATTAACTTGAAATTGCTCCATGTTCATGTCATTAATCAGCTGAGTGAATCTCAAGTAATACTTATGAAGTGATTCTCCCTTGATGTGAGTAAACTTATCAAATGCATCATACAGTTTACACTCTCTTTCCTGCTTAGTCAAAGAGGTTCCATGCATTAGTAATTGAAATCTCTCCCACAAATCCTTAGAAACTCTGTGATGATTAACAAGTGAGTAGATATCATTTGGAAGACCTTGAAGAATGATATTGGTTGCCTTCATATCACAGTCAGCTTGAATTTTCTTAGCAGCAGACAATTCAACATATTTCTTTGTTCTGGTCACCCCATTTTCTTCAATAGTAGGCCAAATAAGTGGACCGTGTTCAACAGATTCAAGTATCATTCTTCTGTGCTCTCTGTTTTTCATGTATAATTCCATTCTACTTTTCCACGAATCATACAGGTCCTTGTCCAACATAGGTGGACGATTGTCAGCACCGGAGAGTATCATGTACTCAGCAAGAGTATTCTTTTGTCCAAGTGGAATCATTGAATCCATTTTGATTTGGTGTTATTAGATTACTTGTTGATTGAACGGTGATTGAAAGTAATTATGTTTTAGTGAGTTGTCTTTTGAGTGTTTGTAAGTCTTGAACCTATACGAGATTTTACAACTCTTGATAAAACCAGGAAGACAAGTGAATGTTTCACGAGATTTTACAAATCACAGAGATAAACCGTAGAAGTTACTTAAGTAAATTTGAGTGTTCAAGTGAATTAATTTTCTTTGTGAAAGTTGTTAAATCGCCTTCTAAAGACAATTGATAATTCGCCTTTGCTTGGAAATTGTTAAATCGCCTTGCTAAGGAAATTGTTAAATCACCTTGTAAAGAGAAGTTGATAAATTACCTTTGCTTGGAAATCTGTTAAATCACCTCGTAAAGTAAATTTGATAAATCGCCTTCCAAAAAGAATTTGAAAAATCACCTTGGTTTGGAAGTCTGTTAAATCGCCTTGTAAAGGAAATTTGATAAATCGCCTTCCAAAGAGAATTGATAATTCGCCTTTCACTACTACTGCTAAATCGCCTTGCACAAGGAAGTTGCTAAACCGCCTTGCAAATAAAGCTGCTAACTCGCCTTCACCTGCAGATTGCTAAATCGCCTTGCACTATAGATTTTCTAATTCGCCTTGCACTGGTACGAAACTCAAATTTTTCAAAACACAAAAAGACACACTTTTGATCGGTTTTTCCCAAAATTTCTTGTACAACTAGTATTACTAAGCCTATAGGTACCTTAAAAATGCAAACTTTATGGTTTTTAAGCAAAAAATTTTGAAATCAAGAATTGTACTTTCTAAGACTTTTTTGAACCCAAATTTGAACAAAAAATGATGTTTGTCTTGATTCAAAGCTTGTACACCTATATCTTAAAGATACTAGATCAGATTTACCAAGGTAAATAATCTTTTAGTGTATAATAGAGCTTTAAAAACAAAAAAATAAAATAAGAAGAAGGTATGGTTTACAAAAAAACAAACCAAAAACAAACACAAAACTAAACAAATCACTCCATGGCTCTTGATACCAATTGTAGAATACTAGTAATCAATAACACCAAAGAACAATAAAGAAATCTAGAGAGAGAGTGTTTGGGAGGATGGTTCTAGTGAGAGAAAGTAACCAAAAAAAGGAAGATTAGATTATGTGTGTAAAATAAACCAACCTACCCTCTCCATGTGTGGAGAGGGTATATATACTCTTACATGTGGCCGACCATGGGCCTTATAATAGGATTTCTATGGTCCTTTGGCCCGTTTAGCTTTCTAACATTACATATGATAAATCTACGAGCTATGACTAACTATAATAGAAGTGACTGATACTTTTCGTATTTCTAACAAGTTCACATATCTTCTCCCCCATTTTATCAAAGCAAAAAGTGTTGTAGAGGCGCGGTTGCAAGTCGAATTTTGACGAACGCAAAGTAAAAATAAAGACGAATTTGCAATTGCTCCCCGATGACATCAAATAACATCACTTTTATAGCATCATTTATCCTATGTTTCTTGCATATTTTGTATAATTATTGCACGAATTGGTACTTAATGGCTTAAATTTGATATTTTCAGTAATCATGGAGTAATTGTTGAAGTTATGCTAAAAGGCACGCATTTTGGAGCTAAAACGAAGAAATCTTAAGATACTGTTCTGACAACCTATACGCCGTATCCAACAAGGAAGATACAGCGTATCTGTGCCTGTACTTTACAAGAAACCATGAAGACCTGATGACTTATACGCCGTATCCAGATTACCTATACGCCATATTGAAGATCAAGAGAAGAATATTCTGAAAGATATTAAACGTGGTCCCTACTCCAAGAAACCCCCAATACGCCGTATTGACCTCAACCAATACGGCGTATCGACGAATTTCCAAAGGCTATAAATACAAAACCCTAAACATGAGTTTAAGGTGTGCTTAATCATATTTTCAAAACTCTAACCACAAAAGTTTATTTTCAGAAGCGAAGAAGAGCAGAAAAGGTCAAGCAACGCGCTTAATTCCATAGGAAACACCTTTTAATTCTCATACTCTTAATATTCGTTCAATTTTTGGTATCATTCGTTTAACTTGGTTAGGTTACCTCGGTTGTTCATTATTATGCTTGTATTCATTACAATGGTTATCGGCTAATACCTTTAGGTATTAGCCATGTTTATGAAGATTTTAATGTTTGGTTTGTTTATCTCGATTGCTTAATCTATGGTTGATTGTTGATTATGTTAATCAATTTATACTTGTTTACGTGCTTTTGTATGCGACCTAATCATTTAACCGGATCTAGTGATACTAACCATGTTAAGCTAGATTAACCGGGATAGCTCTCCATATAGCGACTTACAATACTAGACTCATAGGATCACAAATAATGCCCTATCCTTGCCTTTGGTTTAGTGAACAAGTTGGACTAGAAGGTGACATGGGATCAACAAATGGCGTTCTGATTCCCTTGGTAAGGACTTGGACAATGGACTACTAGTATGTAAGAAGCCGTTAAGCAGTAAGTGGGTAAAGTCTCGTTGAGCTAGGATTCGATAAGATCACCATTATTGTTTTCCTAAGATAGATTTGTAACAACCCGAGTTTCACGACGCGTACGACGATCGCGAATCCGACATCATAGTTATTATTTTACGAGTTTCCGTAAGCGAACGCCGACATTTAAATTTTTATTTGTCGTGAATAATTATTTTTGTATTTTATTATGAACGGAAATTTGAAAATTTTATTTTTGACGTTTCGCGAGTCAACGTTTGACCGCGCGTTCGTTAATTGTTTTGATCAGCGTAAAAATATACGACGCGTCTCATTATCATTCTTATGATTTTAATTTGTGTTTTTCGAAGACCGTCGTCTTTGTTCCTCGACCTTGGCCAAAGCCCGCGTTTAAGGCTCGCGTTTTATTTAAATGGGTACAAGTTACATTTTAATTAAATGTTACCTAAGATTTTTACTAGTAATGAAAAAGAAAAAAAAATACTTTTGCATGTTTAGCCACCCTAAGCCGACGCCTAGGGCTCTCCCACATACTCAATGTGTCTTGTTTCCAAGGTAATGATGTATTTGTTGCTTCACATTTTGGATAAAGGCCTCATATACTCACACACAAACTAGTTTCAAAATTTGTTCTCTCCCCTTCTTGTCTTGTTGGTTCGGTCGAGCACCACAACACCCACACACTCACCATTTTCCATTTTTGATCTTGAAGATACACCTAAATCTTACTCAAGAAATGATTTAAAGATACTATGGCTTGATAGAAACTAGTATTCTTGTCCTTTTCCTTTCTTTTTGGTTCGGTCGAGCAACACAACCCACACAAACACTTCTTTGATTTTTCTAACTATCAAGAATGGTTTAAATGATGATAAAATAATCATCTATGCAATAAAAATAGACATGCAATAAGGTTTTATGCAAGGTTGAAAATCTTTGAAGCAAGAGGGTTTTGGCTTCGGTTGAGGGTTCGAACCAAGGGAGAGACCACAAGGGTGTGATTTATTGATTTGTTATTCACTTGGGTTGATTTGAGTTTGATTTGGTTTGGGTCTTGGTTGAGCCGCGGGTACCACAACAAAAAGGAACAATGCGAACTTTTAAATTTATCGAGTCCGACATCACTCATAGCATTGTGAGCACTCCTTTATGTTTATTTTGTTTCGTTCGTTTGATTTGATTATATTCATTGCATGTGATGGAATCCATGAGATATTGCGCCGTCTAGTATACTTTGTTATTGATTATTAAGTGAGGTTGACGTGAATTATAGGCCATATTAGATGCATTTTAGATGAGCTTTTGGGTCGAAAATGAATTTTAAACGCGATTTGTATTAAGTAGTTTTGAGCAGAAAACGAAACTAGTGTTTTGGGGATCGAGATTTTGTAAAGTCTGATTTTTGTTTATAAAATATAATAGAGTATATTTTTGCGGTCGTTTTGATATAAAATGGAGCTTCTAACTCCTAATAACGAAGAAACTAGAGCTAAAACGAGATGTATATTTTTGGTATAAAAATTCAGCACTTGTAGAAAATGGTAGTTGCTGTCAGGAAATTAAACGCTTGTTTTGAGCACCTTCGAGTCCGTTTCGGCCTTCCGGGAAGCACGAAAGTTGCTCAGAATGATGTTTTACTTTGTCGCGAGGCTCGCTGATCTTAAAATCGAGTAATAACGGGTCAAAACCTGAGGTCAAAGTCTGTGTTTTTATTAAAAGAGTCAAAGTTCCTGCAGAAACTTGCAGGGGCATTTTGGTCATTTTCCGTCGAGTTTCGGGTCTCAGCTAAAACTAAAAAGCTGTCCGGAATGTCGTTTTTTCATAAAATCTCTTTTGAGTCAAAATCATGAAAACATGATGATAAGCTAGGGTCATTTTAAAATGACTAATAGGCGATTATGTGCTTAATTGAATATATGATTTTTGTGCTATAATGCATTTGATGGGGTCGTAGGTACTCTGAATTTTTTTTCGCAACCGGTAGGGCATTATTAAATGAGACCAGAAGGGCGACATGTGTATTTTGAGGTTGTTGTTTGCGCCGGGTGAGTTTAATGGCTTGGCTGTTTGTTAGGCGGTTTGTTGGGATTGGGTTGTGGGATATGTGGGTTAGTACGGAAATAGGAGACGAGAGAAGAAGATGAGTTGGACGGGAACGAGGAAACAGGTACTGAAGATAAGAAAAGAAAAAGAAGAAAAGAGTAAAACAAAGAGAGGGGGAAAAAAAGAAGGCGAGAGAAAACAGAGGCTGGGGAAGGCAAAGTAAGTCGAAACGAGGGGAGAGGGTAAAGAAAACAAAAGACGGAAGTAAAAGAAAAGGGTGAAAGAAAAAAAAGCAACAGTAAGAGAAGAGAAAACAGAGAAAGAAGGTACAAGTTGAAGAAGACGGTAAGAGCACGGGACAGAGGAGAGTAAGAAGAATGAAAAAAAAGAGAAAGAGAGAGAGAAGACAAGAAAGCGGAAACAAGAAACGAAATGAAAGAAAGTAAGAAAATGCAAGAAAGAGAAGGGGAAAGGGGAGACACGAGAAGAGGACGTCTCATAAAGAACGAAGTTAAAAGTAGAAAAGTAGAGAAAGAAGGAAGGGGAAGAAAAGAAAGGAAGAGAAGAGGAAAAGAACAGAGAGAGGAAAAAAAGGAAAAGAGCGTAGCACGAGGAAAGTAGCAGAGCAAGCAAAAGGAAGTAAAGAAAAGTAACTAAAACAGAAAGCGACAAGTGGAGGAACGAAGCAAGAAGAGGATGAGAACGGCAAAAGGAAAGGTAAGAGGGCACGAAGGAGGACGAGAAGACAAAGAAAGAGAGAGAAACGAAAATGAGAAATAAGAAACAAAGCAAGAGAAAAGTAGAAGTAACGAAAGAGCGAAGAAGAAAGAATAACGAAGCACAAACAAAGATACAAAGGAAAGCACAGGAGAGAGAAAAAAAAAGAAGAGAGAGAGGAGGGGCAGTAACAGGAGCAATAGGAAACTCATGTGATGATGATGGACGTGCTGTTACCCTGCTCCTCCAACGAGCAACGGTAGCAACATAAGGGTCCTGCGATGGTGGTCCATCAGAAGAATCAGGAGCCTCAGAAGAATCGGTGCATATGAATGGTGAAATAGCTGGTAGCGGGGAAATGTGCTCTGGTGAAGTCATCTCATCTGGTGAATCAGAATCGGAACCCGTATAAGGAACCAAGCCACACAATCCAGTGGGTGAAGCGACAAGAGTCGTCTCAACCATAGGAGCGGCAGAGGAAATAACAGGAGCAATAGTAGAAGTCTCTGGAGCAACCACAGAAGTAGAAGGAATAACAGTAGGAATATCACCAAAAAGAATAACCCGAGAGGGCGGTGATCCCACACTCTCATCCGAAGAATCAGAAGAAATAATGATAGCTGAAGCTGCCATAATCTGCACAAGCAAAAGTTTATATAAATCTCCTTTATATGAAACCATGCAAGGCATAAAGAAATGCTAAAATGAATGGCAAGGTAAATATGGCAATATGTAATACTCTTACGTATATATAGTAATCTCATATATATGTATGCAGCAAGGATAGACAACAAGTAAGCACAAATAGAGGCACATAGGATCACATACTGGTTATAGACCAGACCTAGTATAACTACCTGGTTCTCTATAACCTTGGCTCTGATTACCAATCTGTCACACCCCCAAACGGGGCCTGGACGGAATACGTGTCCGAGGGCGTGACGTCATAACAATCCGATCACAAAGCAATAAAGAACGACCACTAATCATGGACGTTTGAAAAAGTTTACTCGTTGCATAAGATAAAATAAATTTAAGTTTTACAACCCATAATAATTAAGTTAAAAGTAGCGGAAGCATAACAAAGTTTTGATAAAGACAACGAGTAAATAGTAGATAAGTCTTGAAATTGGCGAAGTCACATAGCACATAGACTCCACATAGCATCAGAATCTATCCAAGCTAAGCACCTGAGAAAACATGTTTAAAACGTCAACATAATGTTGGTGAATTCATAGGTTTAAGTTAATACAAGAGTGGACCACAAGATTTCAAAACGTATGTGACTACTATAACGGATACAACATCACATAAAAAGTATTTACTGTTGCACTAAGCTCATGACACTGAAGCTAATTATCAACAGGGCATGCTACATCCTGTCGCATAGTATTCCTGCCCTAACCGGTGTCCCAAACCAAAGACCACCATAATGTACAATCGACATGACATATATCCGTTTGTTCTTCGTTAAGTGGAACCAAAGCGGATAGGGATAATTAGTCCCAATAGATCTATCTACTCACTCGCGCTCCCTCAACCGGTCCTCCGGTCGAGAAACTAACAGTTCATGATAATTTGGGCAGTAGTAGGTTTGTAAGCAACTTAGGCAACACATAAACAAGTAAAACTCGCGTAAAGAACTTGTGTCCAATTTAAAAGCAAACAATGTTTCTCACCCCATAGTATAAAGCGTTTGTAAATCAGTAAAAATGTGGGGCTATGAACTCACCTTAACAAGGGTAAGCGATAACCACAACAAATGATGAAGATATAAGGAGGTCTAGCCGCGACCTAGAGTAAATAGGGGTATGACTTAGCATTTGTCAAAGAAACAAGTAAAGCATCCATGTTCATCATTTAAAGCATCCAAGTGTGTTTGCGTTTTAGTAATAAAAGACTTTGAAACTTTACCATGTCTTAGTTAAATCCCGACACTCGCAAAAAGTTACTATTTTTAGATACTTTCCTTTTTAGGAAACTTTTTAGTTTCAAAACGTTAATAGCGTCCCCTATTTTCTTAAGTTTCCATATTTTACAAATCGCTTAAACAATTCTAAACCGCCTAATCCTTATGTTTAAATCGCCTAAATGTCCAATTCGTACCATTTTTAATAATCCTACTTTTTATTAAGGTCGTCACCTCAAATAGTCTTTCATGACATTTCTAGTTGTTCTAACTAATTACTTAACATTCCTATATGTTTCGCTTGCATTTAAAACATCCAAAATCGTCCGAAAGTGCCCGAAACCCCCTTTTTCTATTCCAATCAGCAAGCATTTATTAGAGTGTTTCTTAAAAATCTATCTTTCCGATTTGTGGTAAAAATGTCTCTCGTTTTTTACTTTTAGGCTAAGCGGTTGCCAACATTATAGTAAAATCTCATTCCGGACAACTTTCGTGTTTTATACTTAAGCCGATTCGGACCCGAAGGGTGGGTGGGGGGGGGAGGGCTCCGAATCGCCCGTTTTAGCTGCTGATCTGGTCATTAATATTTCCATTTTCGCCGAAAAATGTTTCGAGTTTCATTTGGCCATAACTTGGCCGTTTTATGTCCGATTTTAAAGTGTGGTATATGAAAAATTATCTATTCGAAATAAGCTCTTCAAAAACTACTTTTACGTCTAATGAAAACATTTTTAAGTCATTCAAAACCAAACAAAGTCGGGACAGCAAGTTTTCTTCCAAAATACGCCCAAAAGATCAAACCCATCTCGCAAATAGTGCCTAATCAGCCCTAATATTTTTTACCAACAAACCATACAACAAAACTAAACTTACTCCACCCTAATATCTATTGTTGCACACTGCTCATTCACTCTCAATCTCGCCAAGAACATAATGTAAAACATAAACATAGAGTGGTAAAAATGTTTACTTCCATTTTATAAAAGATGACAAAGTATTAACTTATTTCTTTTGTAAAAATTTACACAAACACATGGATCTTTATGAACAAACATAGATCTATAGAAATAATAGATGAAACCAAGTAAGGATCATGTAAAACTTACAAATCAAGAAGAATATGTAGCAAAAACACTAGATCTATACCCAAGAATTATAGATCTTCAAAAACCCCAAATAATCTTGCAAACCCTAATTTTATAATTCTTGAAATCTTTGAAAAATAACCAACCAACACTTGGATCTACCTTAGATAACCTTAGAAGTGAACTTAGAATACTTGGATCTTGCTAGAAATCAAAAGTTATGGAAGTGTTTGTGTGTGGGGGTTGTGCCGTGAGCAAGGGAGAGGAAGAAAGAGAGATGTGAAAATTTTTGAGGCTAGTGAAATGTGTTATAACCTAAGTGTGAGATATTGTTCTTATTTATAGTGGGAGAGTTAGGGTTTAAAGGGTTAGATGGTGCACACAAGGGACCAACACACACCAAAGGTGTGTGCACCCTTGGTTCGGCCGAATAGGGTCACAAGGACCAAGATGGTTCAAAATTTTGGTCCATGGTTCCAATAATATCCATACCTTGAATTTTCCAAGTCAAATGAAGTTAATGGTATAAGTATGCATGTGATGTGTAAGATATGGCATGCATGCAAGTTTACTAGGCAACAAGATGTCATTTTCTCATCTATCATGCACACATGGGTGAGGCTTTCAAAATAAGATGCCAAATCTTTAATTTAGAGTTCAAGTATACATGTTGTTGTGGTTGAGGCGCCACATTTGGCTAGGAAAAAGAGGTGAACGAAATTTTTAGTAGTATGACACTAGAAATACGATAACTTGAGTTTACACGAAAAGATTTCGAGTTTTCGGGGTTCCGTTTGGTCAAAAACGCGAAAAACGCTATTTAAAGGATAAAACCCTAAAATTAATATCGGAAGTGATTAAAAATCACGAAACACTCAGGAAAGCTAATATAACACATATAATGCCTAAATTAATTTATAATCGATGTCGGAACGCGTCCGATGACGTTTCTCAGTTTTTACGCAGTTTAGCTCCTCGGTAAACTGTCAGATTTAAACGTAACGAATAAAATTTAAAGTAGATGACCGGAATGGGTCAGAATACTAACCGGGAATTTACGGGGTGTGACATCCTTTCCCCGTTAAAAGAGCTTTGTCCTCAAAGCTTAGGACGTAGCTTGAGATGCGGATACAGGGTTAGCGAACAGATGAGGGTACTTCTTCTGCATTTGGTCTTCGCGTTCCCAGGTATACTCGGGACCTCTTCTTGAATTCCAATGGACCTTCACGATTGGAATGCGACTTTGCTTCAAACGCTTGACTTCGCGGTCCATAATCTCAACCGGTTCTTCAATGAAATTGAGCTTTTCATCAATGTGGATTTCGTCCAATGGAATCGCGAGCGGTTCATCGGATAAGCACTTCTTAAGGTTCGAGACGTGAAAGGTACTATGAACACGGCTTAGTTTCTCTGGTAATTCTAGTCGATATGCAACCGTTCCCACCTTGGCAAGAATTTTAAAAGGTCCAATATAACGAGGGTTCAGCTTTCCCCGTTTGCCGAAACGTATTACACCTTTCCAGGGCGATACTTTCAACATAACCTTATCCCCAACCTAAAACTCTAATGGCTTACGTCTCTTATCAGCGTAGCACTTTTGTCGATCACGTAAAGCTTGTAGACGATGCTTGATTTGGATAATCTTCTCTGTTGTCTCACGAACAATTTCTGGTCCAGTAAGCTGAGCGTCTCCCACCTCAGCCCAACAGACAGGTGACCGGCATTTGCGACCATACAACGCCTCAAAAGGTGCCGCCTTAATACTTGTATGATAGCTGTTATTGTAGGAGAATTCTATTAAGGGTAAATGTCTGTCCCATCCCTTCCCAAAATCTATCACACATGCTCGGAGCATGTCTTCCAATGTTTGGATAGTCCTCTCACTTTGACCATCTGTTTCGGGGTGATATGCCGTACTCATATCTAATTGAGTTCCAAAAGCTTCTTGAAGAGATTGCCAGAATTGGGACACGAACCTACCATCGCGATCAGAGATGATCGAAACAGGCACTCCATGTCTCGACACCACTTCTTTCAAGTATTGCCTGGTCAGTTTCTCCATTGAGTCATTCTCCTTTGCTGGCAGAAAATGAGCAGATTTAGTGAGTCGATCGACTATAACCCAAATCATATCTTGCCCACTTTCCGTTTTTGGTAACTTTGTCATGAAGTCCATAGTTATGTTTTCCCATTTCCATTTAGGGATTTTTGGTTGTACTAATAGACCGGACGGTTTCTGGTATTCCGCTTTAACCTTTGCGCAAGTCATACATTTTCTCACATATGTGGCAATTTCTGCTTTCATGTTGGGCCACCAGTATAGCTTCTTCAAATCTTTTGTAACATTCTTGTCTGATCCAGGGTGGACGAATATTTGACTTATGCCGACCGTGCATAATCAAAGCTCTCAGTCCCCAAACAGAGGTAACCCGCTTCTATCTTCAAACACAACGTTCCATCTGTACGTGGTTCCAGATTCTTAATCATGCCATGCAAATCTTCTATTCCATAATTCTCTTCTTTTCTCGCCTCAACCTGAGCATTCAAGATTCGCGCAGGGAGGTTAAAACCGATTGTCATAACCATGGTCGCGAACTCCGGCATGGCCTTAGGTCTACTCTTTCGGCTTAACGCATCAGCCACCACATTCGCCTTTCTCGGGTGGTAGCGTAGCTCGCAGTCATAGTCACTTAACAGTTCTAACCACCTACGTTGCCTCATATTCAACTCTTTCTGATCAAGAATATGTTGCAAACTCTTATGATCTGGACACAAATGCCCAACTTCGTGCGAAAGGTAATATCTCCACATCTTGAGAGCGAACACCACAGCTCCTAATTCCAAATCATGTGTCGTATAGTTCTTCTCATGAATTTTGAGCTGGCGAGAAGCATAAGCTATGACTTTCTCTTTCTACATCAACACTGCGCCTAATCCCTTATGAGAAGCATCACAATATACTACGAAGTGTTTCACTTCCATCAGGCAATGCCAAAATCGTGCACTACACACTTTTGGTTTCATGTCGGGAAAGCAGTTTTCTCTTTTTCACCCTATTTAGAACTTTACACTTTTTCTGAGTCAGCTTTGACATAGGCTTGGAAATCTTGGAGAATCCTTCGATAAAATCGTCGGTAGTAACCGGCAAGACCTAGAAATTGGCGAATTTCCTGTTGGAAGTTTTTGGGTATTCCAACCTTGATACTCAATCCTTCGCGGATCAACGTGATGCCCTTTGCTAACCATCACGTGTCCAAGAATTGTACCTTCTATAGCCAAAAGTCACAATTTGAAAACTTGGCATACAAATCTTCCTTCTTGAGCCAACTCAAGATTAGTCTAAGAATGTACATCATGTCTTATTTAGTTAAGTAAATTAAGAAGTCATCGATAACACGATCACGAACTTATCTAGGTATGTCTGCATACCCAGTTTCATCAAATCCCATGAACACATGCCAGGCTCTTAGCAACCCTGAATGGCATCACTTGGAACTCGTAATGAACCTAGCAGTTCAAACGCCGTCTTGGGATATCATCATTTCAAAACTTGAGGTTGGTGGTACAGACCTCCAGTCGATCTTTGAGTACACACATGACCGTTTTTTTTTATATTTGTTGTGTGTGTTGTTGGGGGGGGGGGGGGGGGGGGTTTTCTATGATTCAGGCGATTGACAAAAGGCTAAAGACAAGGAGGATAATGAGGAGTTTGGAGAGATTTGTCGGTAGACGACCATACGGGGTTGACCTACGGCTACTACAAAGGACCATATGATTTATCATATGTTATTCTCATCTTAAAAAGGTCAATCCTCGTAAATACACTTATCTTATGAATATGTTCATTATTAGTGTAGATTTTTTGGTGAATAATAAGATGTGCTCGAGTACAAATTTTTCAAGAATTTCTAAGTAAATTCAAAAAATTAAAAATATTTGTACTCGGCATCATCTTATAAACCCTCAAACGTTGAGGGGGAGCAATAACATGTTCCACTATGTTATAATATAACATTTTGTCCCTGGACGTTTAATCAATTGATATCCAAAATATCAAGGGATTAACATTTTGGATAAGGGGAGAAAATGTGATTAAACTGAATCTAACTTGTATCGAAATGTGATCATATAAAATGGACTCAATGCACTCTACACTTAGCATGTACTACGATTACGATGCACATGTTAAGGGGGAGCTTTTAGTGATAATGAAAAACTTTCAAAGTGTAAAATCTTTTGATATTTATATCAAACACTTTGATTGAACTTTTCAATGATTTTGGAAGGATTGTGATGGAATACCCAAAAGACCGACCATGTACTTAAATTTATGAAGTTATAAGGTGGTTAGGCATAGGTATTCAAATCCCATGATCCAGCCAGAACCGGAGGGATCTACCCAGGGATATCCACTAGATAGTGTAGAAGTCCTTAGGTATGATACAAAAGGAGAAAAAGTGAGTATCGGGAATAATGCCGACTGAGATGGAGCTAACACTGGAATAAACCCAACAAGGTGTTAGTTATGAAGTCTCGGTAAGCATTGAAGGGGTTGAAGAATGAAAAAGAAAAGTTAAGTTAAAGGGTGAAAAGAAAGAAGCCCTCCTTACACTTAGGCAGAAACCGGGTCAATACATATGCTATCAGAAACACTAAGTTGTTGTCTGATATTGAAGATAGTCATGGACCCAGTGACGCTATGCACAACCCTCCCCAGCCACTCAAAGTCAGAAAGACTTTGTTTCAAAACTCACGGAGACTCACACATTTCTATCGACTTTCTCACTCCGAGTTAGTTGGTATTGAAAAGGTGGCACTCAGCTCCAGCCTCCGATCACTAAATCAAATGTGCACTATTGAGTCTAGAGCCAAAAGAGATCATCCATAAATCTCATTAGGACACTTATCTATCATAAGCTGGTTTCTCACACACTGTGAAAACTAGTAATATCATTTGAGTCCTTCGCATTATCCTTGTGATTTTGCCAGAACATCAGAGTGATACTTAGGTACTCACAATGACGATGGAAATCCTCTTAAGAGTCCTTCGCATTATCCCTTGTATTTTTTTGCACAGAACATCATTAGTGAAAGATTCATTCACAATGAAGATTTAAATCCGCTGAGTCAACATCAAACAAGCTCATGGTAGGTAATTTGTGCAATTCTTTATGAATCAAACTTGTGACAACTGGAAAGAAACGATGGTGCGATTCTATAAGAATCAAACTTGTTCCAGGAAATGGATCAACGGTTGTTAGTGAATTTTTGAAAATGACAAACACTCTCGTGTTTCCACAAAAACAATTTTGTAAGTGAGTACCAATCGATTGATTTTCAATCAATTTCCATATCAGAAAAGTTCGATGAGAATAGTAACACATTCATTTTTCACTCTTATCGTGCTGTCTGCTTTGAGACGTTCCATAATGAGAACAACTCTGAGTACGATGATCTAATACTTATGTGTTAGAACGATTCAATACTTTACTGGAAATCCCTGTCAAAAGATTTTCTTAAATTGAATCTATCTGAAACGACGAGTTCGAATATCCTCACCGGGATCCTATGGTTTTCCTCCAACAACCTGGACAATGACAAAGCCAGATTCGTCCCCCTGCTTTAATTGGCTAACTGTTTTTTGCAGGCTATATAAAATGGTGGTGAGGTTCTGATTCCAAGCTGCTCACAAGATCCATAAACACATGCTCATAAACCCGCGACCGACAAACAATAAAGTCATCATGAAAGCTCAATACATGTTACCCCCCCCCCCCCCCCCCCCCCCCCCCCCCCCCACCCCCCCCCCCCCCACCCACAACCACATTGTGTTTGGGGTTACCCCCCCCCCCCCCCCCCCCACCCCCAAAAAAAAAACCCCCCCCCCCCCACCCCCCCCTCAAGTCTTCTTCCGCTACTAGATACCACTCATACTTTCTAGAATGTCCAAAGTGTTAAAGTTAAAGATTTCAAGAAAATGCAAACATTAAACTTTTCAAGAATGGATGATCATGTCGGCAGCTCCAGAAGTCCGCAAGTCCACAAGGTGGCAAAGTACAAGATGGCTAGAGATTATGCTTGTGAGGATTCAAGATGCTTCAAGGATTACTTATTTCAAATACAAGTACAATAACAAGCTCAATCCAATAATTCAATGATCACTGACAACATATTCACAAGAGAAAGTCAAGAGTACAGAGCTAAAACTAAGGATAACGCATAGTATGCAGGTGTAAAGTTTGTAAATTGAAGTACTCCTCCCTTAGGGGGAGATTGTTGGAAATACGAAAGCGTTTGTCACTTCCAAAGTGTAACAAGCTCTTAGCTCGAAGTTAGTATAAAAGGATTAGATTAGTAATCTAGTCCGCCCAAGCATATGGGTGGACCAACTCCCAGCCCATGCCGGCCATAGTAACTATAATAACAACCTCTCCTATCTTGGAGAGGTTGGTTGTTCCATTTGTTTCACACACTTTCATTAATACATCATCCATATTCCATCCAAGTTTCTCTAACAATCCAACCACATATTCACTTATGTGTCTTAGTTATCTTTAGATTACTAGTCATTCTACAAACAATTACAATCATTAAGCAACAACATTATTACATATACAAAACACATTTCACAAAACCACAAACAATAAATTGATTTACACCATTAACCTTTAATGATTTTGAACTTTGTGACAACCGAGGTTTGAAATCAATTGACCTTACCTATGTTGACAATTAGACTTTTTACTGAATCTTGATCGGTCACATTGAATCTTGAATCAAATCAAATCAACATGTAAAGATTAGAGAAATGAGGGCAAGTAAAGGAAAAAATTCAAACATTATAAAGGAGGAAAATAAAGTTATAACAAGGCATCACCCTCTAATGAAGATTAGAGGGCATTTATAGGCAATGGGTAGGAGGCTCCCTTCCTTATTTCCTAACTTGTCAATACTAGTCCTAAGACATTGTTATTATGCTATTACTTACTTAAAGCATAATAAACCTTATTACAAGCTATATTAAACTAAACAAAATAAAGTCTAATAACAAAATATAATAAAACCACATAATCGACACTTTTCATAAACCTAACATAATCCTAAAAAGAAATTTCTTATGTATCCAAGATTTTTAATGGTGTTCTTGAATAGTCAAATTGAGCTTGGTGAACCTTTTAATGATGTTTATATTACATCCGCTCATACTCTGAAGGTTTTCTCAAACATGTCCAGGAAAGGTGTAAAGTTTTCAAGAAAAGTCACTCCACTCTTTGATTCTATGTTGGTGCCACACCAAGCACCTGAGGGTGAAGGTTCAGAACAACCCACTGAACCCCAACCAACACCCTCTCCTACTCAACCTAGTATGACACACCCCCAAACTGGGCCTAGACGGAATACGTGTCCAAGGGCGTGACGTCATAACAATCCGATCACAAAGCAATAAAGAACAACCACTAATCATGGACGTTTGAAAAAGGTTACTCGTTGCATAAGATAAAATATTTTAAAGTTTTACAATCCATAATAATTAAGTTAAAAGTAGCGGAAGCATAACAAAGTTTTGATAAAGACAACGAGTAAATAATAGATAAGTCTTGAAATTGGCGAAGTCACATAGCACATAGACTCCACATAGCATCAAGAATCATCCAATCTAAGCACCTGAAAAACATGTTTTAAAACGTCACATAATGTTAGGTTGAATTCATAGGTTAACAGTTGTTACTAGAAGTGAACCACAAGATTACAAAACGTAATGTGACTACTATAACAATACAGCATCACATAAAAAGTAGTTATAGCTGCACTAACTCATGACACCGGAATCTAATTTAGTCAACAGTCAGCTACAACATATCCTGTTCAAAGTATTCCTGCCCTAAACCGGTGTCCCAAACCAAAGACCACCATAATGTATAATCGACATGACATATATCCGTTTGTTCATCGACGACAGAAACAAGTAAGTGCATGCTTACCCGGATAGGATAATTAGTCCCCAATAGATCTATCTCTATCACTTATTATAACTCGCGCTCCCTCAACCCACGGTCTTCCGGTCGAGAAACTAAAACGAGTTTCATGATAAGTTGGGCAGTAGTAGGTTTGTAAGCTACTTAGTGCAGACACATAAACAAATAGAATACTCGCATAAAGAACTTGTGTATCCCCAATTTAAAAAAGCAACACTGTTTTCTCACGCCCATAGTATAAAGTGTTTGTAAATCGTAAAAATAGCGGTGCCTATGAACTCACTTAGCAAGGGTAAGCGATAAACCACAACAGATGATAAGGAGTATAAAGAGGCCTACCCGCGACCCTATAGTAAGTATGGGATGACATAGCATTTAATCAAAGAACAAGGTAAAGCATCCATGTTTACATTTATAATCAATCCAAGTGTTTTGCGTATTAGTAATAAAAGACTTTGAATTTTTTTACGTCTTAGTTAAATCCTGACACTTGTAAAAAGTTACTATTTTTAGAAAATTTTCTTTTTAGGAAACTTTTAGTTTCAAAACGTTAATACGTCCCCCTATCTTCTTAAGTTTTCCATATTTTACAATCGCTTAAACAATCTAAAACACGCCTACTCCTTATGTTTAAATCGCCTAAAATGTCCGTTTCGTACCATTTTTAATAATCCTACTTTTTATTAAAATCGGCGTCTCAAATAACCCTTCATGACGTTTCTAGTTGTTCTAACTAATTACCTAGCATTTCTATATGTTTCGCTCGCATTTAAAACATCCAAAATCGTCCGAAAGTGCCCGAAACCCCCTTTTATAATTCCAATCAGCAACATTATTTAGAGTATTTTCTTAAAAATCTATTTTTCCGATTTGTGGTAAAAATGTCTCTCGTTTTTGACTTTTAGGCTAAGCGGTTGCCAACATTATAGTAAAATCTCATTCCGGACAACTTTCGTGTTTTATACTTAAGCCGATTCGGACCCGAAGGGCTCCGAATCGCCCGTTTTAGCTGCTGATCTGGTCATTAATATTTCCATTTTCGCCGAAAAATGTTTCGAGTTTCATTTGGCCATAACTTGGCCGTTTTAAGTCCGATTTTAAAGTGTGATATATGAAAAATTATCTATTCGAAATGAGCTCTTCGAAAACTACTTTTACGCCTAATGAAAACATTTTTAAGTCGCTCAAAACCACAAAACTAATTCGGGACAGCAAGTTTGTTTTGCCGAAATATGACCAAAAATCAACCCAACTCGCATATTAGTGCCTAATCTAGCCCTAATATTTATTTACCAACAACCAACCAACAAAACTAAACCTTAATCCACCCTAATATCTATTGTTGCAACTCTCATCAACTCTCAATCTCGCCAAGAACATAATATAAAACATAAACATAAAGTGGTAACAATGTTTACTTCCATTTTATAAAAGATGACAAAATATTAACTTATTTCTTTTGTAAAAATTAACACAAACACATGGATCTTTATGAACAAACATAGATCTATAGAAATAATAGATGAAACCAAGTAAGGATCATGTAAAACTTACAAATCAAGAAGAATATGTAGCAAAAACACTAGATCTATACCCAAGAATTATAGATCTTCAAAAACCCCAAATAATCTTACAAACCCTAATTTTATAATTCTTGAAATCTTTGAAAAATAACCAACCAACACTTGGATCTACCTTAGATAACCTTAGAAGTGAACTTAGAATACTTGGATCTTGCTAGAAATCAAAAGTTATGGAAGTGTTTGTGTGTTGTTGTTGTGCCGTGAGCAAGGGAGAGGAAGAAAGAGAGATGTGAAAATTTTTGAGGCTAGTGTATGAAAGTATAACCCTAAGTTGAGATGTGGTGTTGTATTTATAGCACATGGCTAGGGTTTGGAGGGTTCAAGTGGTGCATAAGTGACCAACACACACCAAGAGTGTGTGTGTCATGTGGTTCGGCCGAATAGGGCTCACAAGGACCAAGATGGTTCAATTTTTCTAGCCAAGGTTCAAGTGATATGATCATGGTTCAAAATTTGCTAGTCAAAGTTGTAAGAGTGTGTAAGTAACATGTGAACACATGCAAGTGTTTTATGAGAAGTATACACATGAGAGTGACACTCTCATGTGTCATTTTCCAAGTTCATATGCACACATGGGTGCATGTTTCAAAATAATATGCCAAATCTTTAATTTAGAGTTCAAGTATACATGTTGTTGTGGTTTAGGCGCCACATTTAGCTAGGAAAAAGAGGTAAATGAAATTTTTAGTAGTATGACACGAGAAAAACAATAACTTGAGTTTACACGAAAAGATTTCGAGTTTTTGGGGTTCCGTTTGGTCAAAAACGCGAAAAACGTAATTTAAGAGATAAAACCCTAAAATTAATATCGGAAGTGATTAAAAATCACGAAACACTCAGGAAAGCTAAAATAACTTATATTAAGCCTAAATTAATTTATAAACAATGCTGAAACGCGTCCGATGATGTTTTTCAGGTTTTACGCAGTTTAGTTCCCCGGTAAACTGTCAGATTTAAACGTAACGTATAAAATTTAAAGTAGATGACCGGAATGGGTCGGAATACTAACCGGGAATTTACGGGGTGTGACATGAACCAGCGGTCCAACATCAGAGAAGGGTTAATCCAAAGATCCATGATGTCATTAAAAAAGAGGTTAAAAAACTTCTTGATCTTCCGATACAACATAAGCAGCAACACGCACTTAGGATTATGGTATCACTAAATGGAACGCACCATCGAAAACTGTACTATGCATCTCTCTGATCATACGGGATTATTATTAGACCGAAATAACACTAGAGGTTATTGACGTTCGGGATATTGTTTGTACTCTTGTTCTCTAAGAAACAAACCGCTCTTGCTAATATATCCACTACGAAGGCCGCATACGTAAGCGCCAAAATGAGCATGCAACAAGACACTATGGAGAAACAAGTCTCTCATCACTACGACGATAGAGACTGATATGGATGATTTCCCATCCAATGTGATCGACAACAAATCAGATAGCGATTGACTTAAGCTAAAAACACGGTGCAAAAGTTTCTCGATAAACCAAACACACCTCGACAACACTATCATCACTTTTCTTACTGTTGATAATGTCCGAAAAGATGACATATTCAATCAAAAAAGTGCATCCATCCTACACATCAAGCCGACATTCTTACAACACCTCCCTTAAACGTGAAATCGTTTACAACTATCCCTACGTATTGTTTTAGGATCTGACATAGAAACACATATCCATAATAACCAATACTTCTAAGTACCCGCTTCTCTTTCTTCTTGTCTCAATTCTGTCCGTGTTCATTCCATTCAGTGTCGTGCGAACAACTATTAAATACTTCTCATACCAAGTACTTTAAGCATATTTAATGCGCGAAATGCAAATTAAAATGTCACTCCTTTTCATAAAATTCTTGTCAAAAACCAAGTATAAAAACCCTTGGCTGAGGGCGCCCCCCTTAGTATATTTGGATACACGTCGTTAAAATATGACGTCCCCAACAAGTCACAAAATGGGACACTTAAAACATAAAAAGAAATTCAATAAACAAAAAACAAACACCCTCTTACCTGCTGCCATTGACGAATACGACACAAAACACCACCAAAACACAAATCAACCATCGAAACATCAATTGAACGATCAAATCACAACTAAAAAATCACTACCCCTTAATAACAACAAAACGATCTATCAATTTGTACAAGTCATCATTCATACTATTTTCTTTCAGTTTGCAGTCTTAGGGTTCAAGATGAACTCCAAAAATTGAAATTGCGAGGATTTTTGTTTTTTTCAAATTTGTACAATTAATAGATGTACTAGTGATACAATGTAAAACTAATATGCTTCCCGTAGATATAAGATTTTGCATACATTAGTTGAATTTGCGTTGATAAAATTGATTTCGACACACCATCCCAAACCCCAATATTTCTTTTCAAATCACTCACGTTATGAACATAATAAAATTGTTGTTATGCATTGTTAATTCTACAATCACCAAAAACGTTTTCAAACTACATGCAGTAAATGATCTCATGTCCCAAATTTCTTGAGAGATCACACTCATTTCATATGTTTTCTTTTTCGACTTGCATGGATGAGAAATACCACATTAATGGAGCTTTTGAATTAACTCTTAGGATTTTTATATTTTAGGTTTTCCGATGTTTAATCGTTTACTCCACACATAGTCTTGCATATAAAGGCACACACTAGGGCACTCTCGTTAAAATGAAGGAATCTCACTACAAATTACTCTTATTCTAAATTTAAGTGAAATGAACCTTGGAGATGAATATGATACCAGAATCCTTACGTTCCAACTAATCTCAAGAGAGAAACAAATCAATTCCTGATATCCTTACCCACAATCCCATCATTTGAAACCTAGAATGTAGAGTCAATCCCATGACAGTCCCCAATATCTCCCCTGCTATCCAATATACGATAAATCAAACCCTTTTTCAAAATAATCAAACTTTTCAAAAAATATATGAACTCCATGAAGAAATTTACAAACGAATTTCTACTTGAATTTTCATTCTTCAATGGAATCACCAAAGATGACAAACTAAACATCTTCCTTAACATTTTGGACGATTAAAAAGAACATTTAAGTTCTCACTAATCGAGTTTACTTGCCTTAATACTCTCCATTTTCATGTGAAGGAGAATGTTCTTACTCGAAGAAACCCACACTCTCGACTCATTTTGACAAAACTAATCAAGATCAACCACTCATACCTACCAAAGGAAATTATCCAATACAATCACAACAACCAGACAAACCAATTGTTTCCAAACATAATCCTACAAGGAAAAATATGTCATGACATGAGATAATGGAATGAAATACATTCTAGATAATGCCTTTGGCACACAAAATGACTCCTCATTTTCCTGGCAATCATCATGTCACCATGATTATTCAGCATTCTAACAAGTAATCCCTTCAAACATTGCACTACTTTCCTAACCTATCACGAGTTGAAAATATTAAAATCAAACCAAATTCTCCAATGCCAATAGGAATGATTCTAAATCTCATATACAATCACATCATCAAAATTAAATCCTCATCTACAAAAAATTGAAATTCATAATCATATTGTGCCATCCCATGAAACCTCTTCTGGTTTCATCCTACTCATCTTAATCAATTTAACTACATATCCTCTCAAGACCGCTTCAAGTGTTGACCAAATGATGGTTGAAATATTCCTCTAGAATTATTGCTAGGGGATACGTACTATTATAACAACTAATGTAAATACTATCTGAAACCTTACAAGCATAACAAGCACGTGTATATCTGTTTTCTACATCAATTATCTTAATTGTTGCTGATGTGACATTTAGTAGTTGCTATGTGACATTTAGTAGACATTTTAGTCATTTATATGCTTCATCTTGAGCACATTACATGACTTATTCTCTCCTTTAGATGTATTATGTGATTCTTGAAGTAATGGAAATGCCATAATCGCCCTTCTAATTCTTATTAACCACTCTAAAAATTAAAACTTCTAGAAAATTTCGCGAATCTCTAGAAAACAGTCCCCTTAAATATAGGGTGGCTCCCTAATATATATGGGACCGCCACTGATATAAGGGACCGCCATCAGGAAACCATGAAATTTTCCTGTCCCCTCTTTTTCTACAACTCTGACCTTATTCTACTTAGGTCCAACCATCCTTTCCTTTCTAGACAAAAAACTTCCTAGAATCTTCATTCTCTAATACCATGCCTTTCCCAAAATCCTTCTATATAACCATCAATCTTCTCCATATCAATCTACACTTATCTTCTACATCTTTCTCTCATCATCAAGATCTCAATGTCATCCTCTAGCAAATCCACTCATGACTACTCTAGAAAACTTTGAAGGGCCATTCTTGAGCCTTGGAGACAAAGTCACAATCTCTCACCATCTCCTCCACCTAATAGGAATACACCTACCTCTCCTACTACAACCAATTCTTCACCATCTCTTTCACCTCCACAAAACCCATCTCCAAACCAAATAACACATGAACTTTATCACTTATTTAATCTTCTTGAGATTAATCACCAACAAGCAATTGATGCTACAAATCCTTCACCTCCTACCTCACCATGTATCCCTCCACCTTCCTTAGATCAAGTAAACCTTCATTCAGAATTCTATCAGTGTTGTTTGAATACCCAAAATCTATTCGATACATTGAAATATGACCTTAACCGTATCAAATCTCTCATCATTGGTCCTTCCACTAAATTTCCATCCTCAATAACAACCTCCTCACCATAATTGAACAATCTCAAAAGATTAATAATAAACAACCCATCTTTTAATTATGGCATCTTCTACCTTTCAAGAATCAACTAGTGTGGATCTATGCCTTATTATGTCTTTATGATTATCTACTTTCTATTGTAATGATTCATACAAATTTGTATGAATGTGTCTTAGCTCTTATTAGCTCTAGTTTTATTTTATGTTGAATGTATTAGTTAGATGTGCTAGTGTATGAGTTTCTTGTTGGTGGAATAAAACTCTTCTTTTGATAATTTATTTATATTATGTGTTAACTTGAAAGATATTTGTCTCGCACTTGTACTTCTAACTTTGTTTTGTAGTAAAACAGTTTTCGTAAGATCGATCTCTTGATGCCCCGAACAAGGGGGAGCACACATCAAGGGGGAGTCTTGATATCGTCGATCTCTTTCTTCCTTCAACAACTCGATGATCATTCTTTTTGAATTCGACAAAAAGGAGGAGAAATGGAACATAACTCATTTAATAATTGGACATCTTTAATTTTAGTTAAAATGAGTTTATATTTTGTCATCATCAAAAAGGGGGAGATTGTTAATACAAATAATGCCTAAAAACATTATTTATACTTTTCGACCTCTCAACGTTTTGATAATAACAAAATGTAAAAACGTTTACAATAAAAATAAACATTTACAAATTATTAAATGTAAAATTTCATTTCTAAGATTAGTGATCACTTAAGGTATGGACAAACAAAATAATTAAGCATGATTAGTGATCAAGAAAATATTTTTCTCTTAATCCTCACTTTTAATTATACAAAAGTATTTTTTTCAAAAATACTTTTACAAAATATTTTCTAATTAAAATAAAAAGTTTTATTAAAAACTCAAAATTTGAAATTCAAATTTCCCCCCAAAATGGAAGTTTCTACACCAGATACAACCTTCCCCACAAAAAGACAAAAAGGGAGTGGAGTCTATGTGGCGACCTTCTTATAGGCCTGGCGGCCCCCATTATATAATATGGGGCGCCAAAAACACGCCCACTGTGAGACGTTGGGCTTAACTGCCTTTATATACTACTCATTCCCAGAGAAACAATTCCTTTTTGCATAAAATTTTTCACTCTTTTCTTTCTCTCTCTAAACCTTCTTTCTCTTACTAAAACTCTTGATCACTAACATACTTAGATCTTGTTTCAAGTGATCTAATCTCTTCTTCTCATCTCTTCCCTCTCATTCAAGTGCAAGAGAAGAACACTCGTATTCGTCAAGAAACGAAGTGCTAATTAGTGATCTCTCATCTCTTCTTCTAAGTACCAAAGCTCTATTGTATTTATCTTGTGTATTTATGTGATTCAGATATTGTGTAGAAATGATAGTGTAGATCTTGTGAGTGTGTATATCTTGTGAAGTGGTAGATTGGTTATAGCTAAGATTATGAACTCGACATTTAGCTTAGTGTCGGAAAATAACATAAGCGATGTGTAAATGGTTTTCTCCACCTAAAGGGAGCTTGTTGACATAGTGAAATCTTGAGTAGGATACTCAGGGAGTGGAGTAGGGCGAGGAGGTGCTTTGTAGCCGAACTACTATAAAATCTCGGTGTCTTGGTTTGGTTGTTTATTTCCTTATCTCTTTACAGTATTATTGTTGTTATTTAGTTTTTCGTTTAAGTTAGTTATTGCTTGTTCTTATTGTGATTTGATTAAATATATTAACTCGGATCTATACATTGAAAGTAATTTTAAACTGTAAAAAACAACGGTGGGTAAACTGTGTAAATGTATGTAAGTAGTGTAAACAATTATACACCCCCCCCTTTTAGTTTCCACACATTCAACATAGTCTTAATGCCCATAGACCTTGGTAGTCTCGACGTCATAATCGGCATGGATTGGTTGGCAAAGTACCAACCTGTCATTTTTTGTGCCGAGAAAATCGTTCGTATTCTCTGGGGAAATGAAACATTGATTGTTTTCGGTGATGGAAGCGACCGGGGAAACGAGACTCGTTTGAACATCATCTCGTGCACTAAAATGCAAAGTACATGCTAAAAGGATGTCACATCTTTTTGGCACATGTTACTACAAAGGAGACTGAAGACAAGTCGGAGAAGAAGCGACTTGAGAATGTACCGATCGTTCGAAATTTTTCTGAAGTATTTCCTGAGGACTTGCAGGGTCTTTCACCGAATCGACAAGTGGAATTCCAAATCGATTTGATACCTGGTGTTGCACCTGTAGCACAGGCACCTTATCGGTTGGCCCCGTCCGAAATGAAGGAATTATCGAACCAACTCCAAGAACTTTCTGACAAGGGCTTCATAAGACCCAGTTCCTCACCTTGGGGAGCTCCAGTCTTATTTTTCAAGAAGAAGGATGGATCGTTTCGAATGTGCATCGACTACCGAGAGCTAAACAAGCTAACGGTGAAGAATCGTTATCCACTCCCAAGGATCGATGATTTATTTGATCAACTACAAGGATCCAGTGTTTATTCTAAGATAGACTAGCGATCAGGTTATCACCAGCTTCGAGTACGGGAAGAAGATATTCTAAAAACGACATCCAGAACTCGATATGGTCATTATGAGTTCTAAGTTTTGCCATTTGGCTTGACGAACGCACCAACGGTATTTATGGATCTCATTAACCGTGTGTGCAAGCCATTTTTGGATAAATTTGTGATCATTTTTATTGACGATATTCTCATCTATTCCAAGAACAAGAAGGAACACGAAGAACATCTTAAGGCAATTCTAGAATTGCTTAAGAAAGAGGAGTTGTACGCTAAATTCTCTAAATGCAAATTTTGGCTTCCCAATGTACAATTTCTCGGCTACGTGATTGATAGTCAAGGCATTCACGTGGATCCCGCCAAGATCGAATCCATAAAAGATTAGGCATCTCCTAAAACGCCAACGGAGATTCATCAATTTTTAGATCTTGCTGGGTATTACCAAAGATTCATTAAAGGATTTTCGAAGATCGCCAAACCAATGACCAAGCTTACTCAGAAGAAGGTCAAGCTTGTTTGGGGCGACAAACAAGAAGCAACGTTTCAACTGTTGAAGAAGAAGTTGTGTAGTGCACCAATTCTAAAAGTTATGTAGTGCACCAATTATGGCTTTACCCGAAGGAAGCGAAGATTTTATCATATATTACGATGCTTCGATCAAAGGTTTGGGTGCTGTGTTGATGCAAAGAGAGAATGTGATTGCGTATGCATCACGCCAATTGAAGATTCATGAGATGAACTATACGACTCATGATTTGGAACTTGGTGCAATGGTGTTTGCTTTAAAAATCTAGAGACACTATCTGTATGGGACCAAGTGTACGATGTTCATAGATCACAAGAGTTTACAACACATTCTTGATCAAAAGGAGATAAACATGAGACAAAGTCATTGGTTAAAGTTGCTCAGCGATTATGATTGTGAAATATGTTACCACCCGGGGAAAGCAAACGTAGTGGCCGATGCCTTAAGCAGTAAAGAATGGAATAAGCCATTACGGGTTCGAGCCTTAGTCATGACTATTGGTTTGAATCTTCCCAAGCAAATTTTAAATGCTTAGACTGAAGTACGGAAACCAGAGAACATCAAGAACGAAGATGTTAGAGGTATGTTGATTGAAAATTCAAAGGATCCAGAGAAACTTAGAATGAAAAAGTTGAAACCCCGCGCAAATGGAATTCTATGCTTAAATGGCAGGAGAAACCTTGACTCCTTATACTATAAAAGGAGGTTTAAGGTATGTAGTTTATATCCTCATAGTTAGATCTCTCCAATGAGAGTCTAATAGTTAGCTTATTAAGTTATCTAGATAGTTCATAGTCGACTGATTAAAGTCGAATAGTTTATAGTTTATTAGTATGAATAAAAACCTTGTTCATAACATTGTTGTTCTTATTTGTTATTCCGCTGCGTGATCAATGTTATGATATCCTAGATGGGCAAAATGATCTATGAAAACCTACATTTAAGTTACAACAAATTGGTATCAAGGAGCGGGTTGGCTCTTGATACTATGATCCACAAGGTATAAATCTACTTAGTTTTCGATGGATTTGGATCTCGGATGGAACTGTTATTCACAACAGTTTATTCTTATTGATTTATGGCTCATTTTGGATTTATTGAAGAGGTGATTACGAAGAAAATTGAATATTGCTTATTTGATGTTGTAGTTGGGTTTCACAGGTTTGTGTTTTATCATATCTCAAATGACGTACAACATTTGGAGGTAACTTTTTGGTTTTGTTAATGTGACAAGACTTGACGAATCTAGCAAAGGTGTGTGATTTATAAACTTAGGGTGCTTAATGCTCACATTTGCTATCACTTGAAGGAGTTACGTTATTGTGCTCAGTGTCTCATTATAGAGAATGAGGATTTTGTCAAAGAGATTGCGGTCTGCTTATACATTAGGAGTATGAGTTCAACGTCGTGGATAGTACAAGATATAAGGTACAAGCTTAGAAGATTCAACTTCTTCATCAAATTCGTTATACTCTATTTTCTTCATCAGTGATCACTACATAGAGCCTACTGAGTTCGAGATTCAAGAGATGGTTAACATACTTTCAGGGGAAGCTTATTGATTAAATGTTTAACCATCTGCAGGTTGCATATCTACTGAAGACCCCTACTTGATTATAACAAAAAGGGGAAGAAGTTTCATTCGTATATTAACTTCAGGGGAAGTTCGTGCTTATTGGGTTTTGTCATTATCAACTAGGGGAAGATTGTTGGGAATTATATTTTCAGTTGATAAGACAAAACACGAATGAAACAAGATGGAAACATAAAGGACCAAAGTTGTAGTCAAAGAATACTACAAAAGAAAAGAATTGAAAGATTTGGTCAAAGATAATAATTGAATAATGGTCAAACATAATGAATTTGTCAAAGATAATAAATTTTGGTCAAAAGAATACTAATTGATTGGTCAAAAGATATAATTGGTCAAAAATACTAGTATTTTATGCATTATTTCATTATTAGTTTCCATGTAAACCTTGACGTCCTTATACTATAAAAAGAGGTTTAAGGTAGTAGTTTTATGCATCCATCATATTTAGACTCTCCAATGAAGTCCTAATAGTTAGCTTAATTAGTTTATGTAAATAGTTCATATCGACTGATTAAAGTCGAATATTATAAAGTTTATTAGATTAAGAATAAAAAAAACCATGTACATAACATTGTTGTTCTTATTTGTTTATTCTCCCCCCTCCCCGCTGCTGCGTGATTAATGTTATGATATCCTAGATGGGCAAAACGATCTATGAAACCTACATTTAAGGTTACAACAGCAAACGTAGTGGTCGATGCCTTAAGCCGTAAAGAACAAAATAAGCCATTATGGGTTCGAGCCTTAGTCATGACTATTGGTCTGAATCTCCCCAAACAAATTTTAAATGCTTAGACTGAAGTACGGAAACCAGAGAACATCAAGAACGAAGATGTTAGAGGTATGTTGATTGAAAATTCAAAGGATCCAGAGAAACTTAGAATGAAAAAGTTGAAACCCCGCGCAAATGGAATTCTATGCTTAAATGGCAGGAGTTGGTTACCTTGTTATGGTGATTTGAGGACTGTGATCATGCACGAGTCCCACAAGTCAAAATACTCTATCCATCCGGGTTCTGACAAGATGTATCAGGACATGAAGAAGCTATATTGGTGGCCCAATATGAAGACTGACATTGCCACCTATGTTAGCAAATGTCTGACATGTGCTAAGATCAAGGCTAAATACCAAAGGCCATCGGGTTTGTTGGTGCAACCCAAGATACCTCAATGGAAGTGGAATAATATCACAATGGATTTTATCATGAAGCTTCCTAAGTCGTCACAAGGTTATGACACCATTTGGGTAATTGTTGACTGACTTACAAAATCCGCAATCTTCGTACCAATGAGGGAAACTGATTCCATGGAAAAATTAGCAAGAATGTACCTAAAAGAGGTGGTCACGAGGCATGGGATACCTGTCTTAATCATTTGTGATCGCGACCTGAGGTTCGCATTGAATTTCTGGTTGTCACTTCAGAAGGCTTTGGGTACGAATTTGGATATGAGTAATGCGTACCATCCACAAAATGATAGATAAAGCGAGAGGACTATTCAAACTCTTGAGGATATGTTGCGAGCTTGTGTGATCGACTTTGGAAAGGATTGGGTTAACCATTTGCCATTAGTCGAGTTTTCATATAACAATAGCTATCACGCTAGCATTAAGGCTTCACCGTTTGAAGCACTTTATGGTCCAAAGTGTCGTTCACCTGTTTGTTGGGTCGAGGTTGGAGAAGTTCAACTCACTGGTCCTGAAATAGTCCAAGAGACGACCGAGAAGATCATTCAAATCATGCAAATAATTCAAGCTGCTCGTGATCGACAAAAGAGTTACGCCGATTTAAAGCATAAGCTGATGGAATTTTAAGTTGGAGATAGGGTTATGCTCAAGGTTTCGCCTTGGAAAGGAGTAGTACGTTTTGGAAAACGAGGGAAGCTAAACCCCAGATATGTTAGACTTTTCAAAGTGTTAGAAAAGGTTGGAGCCGTTACTTACAAGCTTAAACTTCCTTAAGAGTTGAGCAGGGTTCACAATATGTTTTATTTATCAAACTTGAAGAAGTGTTATGCCGACGAACCATTCGCCGTTCCGTTGGATGGACTCCATATTGATGACAAGTTTCATTTTGTCAAGGAAACAGTAGAAATTATAGACCATGAAGTTAAACGATTGAAATCCCAATTGTCAAGGTTCGATGGAACTCTAAGAGAGGTCCTGAGTTCACATGGGAACGAGAAGATCAATTCTGGAAGAAGTATCCACACCTCTTCACAAAGACTGCATTGTTGTCAAGTGTCGCGTCTTAAGCCTTGAGGACAAGGCTCATTTAACGGGGGATACTATAACACCCCGTGTTTTAGGTCAGTGTATGGCGTTATTTATTTAACTATTTATTTTTAGTGTTGTACGCGTTTGCTTTTAATTTTAAGCGTTAAGTTAAATCGCGTAAACTAAATATGATCATTCAACGTAAACGGGCATCAAACAATTAAATGTTTACGTCAAGAAAGTGTTAAATAATTATTTTGAGTATAATTATTATCTTTGCACATTTTATTTTTATTGGTTACCTAAAGTGTTTACGTTTTGCGATAAAATACGTTTAGGCATACCCGAAACCACCAAAACTTATCTACGCTTCAACAAATACCCATTTTTATACCCAATGCTCAAGGTTTTATTAAAACATCACCCTTGTTATCACATTGGCTGAATTTATCATAAACGAAATCAACCTAGACTTACAAATTGCAAGTAATATCTTTATACATGTAAATTACAATTTGTAACTTTAATATAATGCAAGATATTTTGTATAAGACCAAAAATCATCTAGTACTTCCTCCCCCTCCTAAATTTCATGGGATAACTCCCATATTGGAAACCTAAAGATTGTTTAAAGCTCATATTATTTAGATCTTTATCTAGGATGAACAATAACAAAGAAAAATAGTATGCACAGCGGAATAAACATTAAGAACATTCTTTATTATTGCCTAACAAGGTTTCATCATCATTTTTATACAATGACTACTACAAGCCCCAATTTTACGTGATCAATCGTAGAACGTGTTATCTAAACTATAACAAGGAATTAAAGATCCTTGAGGCTAAAACACACAAACCCTAGGCGTCTACATTATGTAGAACACGCCTAACACACACACTTTTCTGGATGTTTACATCTTGACACATAGAAAACTATATCTAGGGATCTCTTTATATAGTAGAGTCCATCTAGATTTACAAGGGAAAACATAATTGTATAAGGAAACTAAATCTTTTAATTCTTTAATAAACTTCATCTTTATCTTCAAGAATCATATCTTTTGGAATCTTTTATCTTTTGTAGAATATCCTCCACCAGCTTGTAGAATTCCATAATGTTAGATTTAGTCCTTATGTTTCCATCTTGTTTCATTCTTGTTTTGTTTTATCAACTTAAATATAATTCCCAACAATCTTCCCCTAGTTGATAATGACAAAACCAGATAAGCACAAACTTCCCCTAAAGTTAATATATATGAATGAAACATACTTCCCCTTAATCCATGCAATTCCACCAAGGATCTGTAAGTTGCACATCTTCTTTGTAAATCTTCTTCCCATTTTTATCATAATCAAATAGGGGATATATGAATATAAGCAACTTTGATCTTGACCACTACAAACCAATATCACACTTCTAATCCAAGTCTTCTAACTCCTCAAATTACCTACCATTAAGCACAATAAGAAAAATAAACTTGAGTAATAGAAACTCACACTAGCAGTAGTAATAATGACTAGCAGTAGTAAAAACCTTCACCTTGATGATGCATGTAAATGGTTAAACATTTTAACATTAAGCTTCCCCTAAAACCCATATGTTAACCATTTCTTGAATCTTCAATTCTGTAGGCTCTATGTAATGATTACTGATGAAGAAAACTAAGTATAACAAACTTGATGTAGAAGTAGAACAACCCAAACTTGTGTCTTATATCTTGTACTATCCACGTGACGTCGAACTTATAAATAAATCTGTGAAATATAAGTAGATCACAACCTCTTTGTCAAAATCCTCATCTTCTATGAGACACTGAGCACAACAACGTAACTCCTTATAGTGATAGCAAAGACCTATTGCTAGATTTGACAAGTCTTCGTCACATCGTTTCTAAGCATGAACAAGTTATCTTCAAATGTTGTAAGCCGTTTAAGATATGATAAGAACACGCATCTAAATAATTCCACTTCAACTTCAAATAAGTGATAAATAATCCTCTTCGTAACCAATTCCAACAAATAATCTAAAATATGAGCCATTAAATCTTGGTTTAAGTCCAACAGTAGTAACTACTAACCCTAGCAGTACTAATAACCACAACAGTATTAACTTCCTTTTGTGTGTGTTGTACGAGATCCAAAAACTGTGTGTTGTCCGATATCGATCAAAGCTAGCAGTACAAACAATAAACCAGCAGTACAAACTTTCAACGAGCAGTACTAACCTTTAAAGATAAGGCTAGCAGTATTAACTGCCATTGGCAGTATAAACATACAACTGGCAGTACTAATGTATGAAGAACAGTACTAAGTACTCATAAGCAGTACTAAGTATAAAGCTGGCAGTACTAACTTCATAGCCAGCAGTACTAATTCTTCCCTTTAAATCAAGCAGTACTAAAATTTCAACTGCTGTTTCTTTGTCAATTAAAACATGTTGATGCCTGCTAATTCTTCTCTTAACCAAGAACCAAACATCAATACCATTAGCAGCAGTGTTAACGAACCCATGATAACTGGCAGTATTAAAATAGACTAGAAGCAGTACTAATCACAAACCAGCAGTATTAACCAAGGACAACAGTACTAACAATAAACTGTCACTGTGTGTCGTCATTGACAACAGTAGAAACGAGGAAGCGCAGCAGTATAAACATAATAACGACTGTTTAAGGATACTTTTTTTAAGTATCCAGACGACGCCTCTTTTAGCGACACTTTTCTGTCACTAAACTGTCACTAATTCATCATTCTCATCAACTGCTAATGATTCTTTTCATAGAATAAGTTCCAAAGAACTCTTGAATTATGTAACCAAGAACCACAATCAGCAACCATCTTGTTGTCACGAACCAATCAATAACAATTGTGAACAAACTTCCTGTTATATCAAATTAGGGTTGCTGAAAAACCCTAATATCACCAGATTCGACATGATAACCAAGACAGAAAATTCGTACCTCTTTTCCTTCATAGATGCGACACCAAAACACCTTGTAGATCCTAGATCACGAGCCACCAGGCTCTGATACCAATTGTGGAAACCTAAAGATCGTTTAAAGCTCAGATTGTTTAGATCTTTATCTAGGATGAACAATAACAAAGAACAATAGTATGCATAGCGGAATAAATATTAAGAATATTCTTTATTATTACCTAACAAGGTTTCATCATTATCTTTATACAATGACTACTACAAGCCCTAATTCTACGTGATCAATCGTAGAATATGTTATCTAAACTATAACAAGGAATCAAAGATCTTTGAGGCTAAAACACACAAAGCCTAAGCTTTTACATTGTGTATAACATGCCTAACACACATACTTTTCTGGATGTTTACATCTTGACACATAGAAAACTATATCTAGGGATCTCTTTATATAGTAGAGTCCATCTAGATTTACAAGAGAAAACATAATTGTATAAGGAAACTAAATCTTTTAATTCTTTAATAAACTTCATCTTTATCTTCAAGAACCATATCTTTTGGAATCTTTTATCTTTTGTAGAATATCCTCCACCATCTTGTAGAAGTCCATAATGCTAGATTTAGTCCTTATGTTTCCATCTTGTTTCATTCTTGTTTTGTCTTATCAACTCAAATATAATTCCTAACACAAGAGCATACAAACACTTAGTCAAGACTTGTATAACTTATAACTCATAATACCTAAGACTAGTGACTAGTGAACTTAACCAAGACTTCCTTATTTCCCTCCTTATGTCTTAGACATTCTTAAGAAGTCTTGGAATAGTCAAATTTGTATATAATGAAAGCAACTAGTAAGAATACACACACACTTCATTCCTTAAGGTGAAAACATCATAAGTCTCTCCCTTTCTCTCCTATAGGCCACGGGCAAAACCAAAACACATACACAGTCCATACAAAATATATTTACTACATTTCCAAGTATTCCTACAACATATCTAAGATATCCTAAGGTGTTTAGAAGGTTTGGTTTGGGGTTTACAAGTGTTAAAGCAAGGAAGGTTTTTGGATTAGGGTTTAATTGGTTTTAGGGTTTTCATTGTCTTGGAAGCTAGGGTTTGTTTGCTAAACAAAGGTTTAAACATTGTTGTTCATCACCATGCATCATACTAAGGTTACCAAAAAACCTTAATCTCTTTACATTTGTGATTTTATGCATATATGATGTTTGTATAGTAATCACCATCTAAGAAACTTATTTACTTGTAAAATGGATTTTTATTGTGATCATGGTTTGTTAAACTTTGTAATGTGATATATTGATGTTATGATCATGTTATAAAGCAAGTATATACACTATATGAGTGTTGGTTAAATTATATAAAGTATATATAAGTAAATGGTATGAAAAGTTACTTATTAAGGATTATGAACAAATGAGCATGTAGACTTATGGATCTTTTGATTCTTAGAGATATTATGAACTTGTACACTAGAGGACTATAAAAATATACAAGGTTGTGTATTGATCACATTAGAGGACTTGTAACAAGGTGACTAAACTAAAAAGTTACAAAAACAAGATTAAAACACATTTTAACAAAAACCTCAAATGTTTTCTTTTTATTCGAAAAATAACCTATTGATTTTATATTTTTATAAAATACTACATCTCATGAGGATTCCAAATATGTAGGAAACTCGAAAAACCGATTTATAACGATGGAGACACGTAATTTACAAGTTATACAATAATAAATGCATTTATAAATGAAATTTTATAAAAACTTATTACAAACCACTTCTGATATAAATTAATGATTATTTTTCTCAGATAGTAAATATTTTTATGATTTCAAAACAATAAGAATCATAATTTTTCGATCAATAACGAAGGAGTTATGGATAATTAAAGTTTATAAAAATAATTTTATAAACTATGAACAGTAAAAATCACTATTCATCTCAGATACATTTTGGAAAATACATTAATTAGATAAAACTTTTAATTGCGAAGAATTGCTCGAAAGAATCACTAAAATCGGAGTTAAAACGAATAAGATACGACATTTACGATAACTAAATTTATAAAAATAAATTTTTAAAAGTGTATGAACAGTAAAAAGTATTATTCACCAAAGGACTTAAAATATGAAAATGTAATATTTTGATAACTCGTCTTAATACGAAAGCGTGGACATAAGAAACGGACTTAATACGATAAAGTTATGTCATTTTTACTAAAGAGATATTTATAAACGTTTTTACTATATAAATATGATTTCACAAATACAATTAGATGGTGATGTATCTATTTAGAATTATATGTGGTATTAGTTAATCAAAGTTCTTAGTACTTATATGACCTATATTTAATTAGGTTGCATTCGGTCATTATTGTGACGCATTTTCTATTATACTTGGATTATTCATTCACTCGAGGTGAGTTCATAGCCCCACATTTTAGTTTTATAATGATTTATAAGTTTTGGGGTGAGAAACATATGCATGTTTTACAATTGGACGCAAGTGGACATTTCACATTACGATTACGTGTTTGCCTAAGTAGCGATAACCCTCTGAGCCCATTATCATGAACTGTCAATTACTTATTGTGAGCACGGATGTTATAAATAGATCTATTTGGGATTGACATCCCTGTCCGGGTGAGTCATGCTCACTGTGCCAGTTTTCTGGACAACGGAAGTATACCATGTCGGATTTGAGATGTTTCGGGGTTAGAACATCATCACGGGTAATGTTGGCAATTTATATTGAAATTCATACATGTCGAGCTTTAGTGTCATGAGCTTAGGGAAATATAATTACATTTTATGATGTTTGCATCTGTTGCATTATCATGGGGAAATCTTTCGGTCATACATTATACAATTTTACAACCCTATGAATTCACCAACATTATTGTTGATGTTTTAAGCAATGTTTTCTCAGGAGATCAATTAGGTACAAGACCAAGGATACATTGGTGGTCATTATTTTAGAAGTCTTATGCATTAAAGATTTGGTTGCATTACATTTTGGGGATATATTTGTTATGGGCTAAAATCTTTGTATTTTGAACAATGAACAAGTGAAGTTTCGGACTTATGTAACAACAATTTGTTAAATCCAATGTATTAGTTTTAAATGACTTTTAAATGGTCATTCTTATATATATCTTGTGCTATTGATCTATGAAGTACCACCCCCAGACACATATTCCGCTGTGACCCAATTTGGGGGTGTTACAAGGTTAAACAAAAAAACTGGCAATTCAAGTTGAGACATAACATTAGATGCTTTGGTTTACATTTGGATTGTGTCCAGTTTGATTAAACAAAAACCATTTACCAAAATGAAGAAAGCAACTGGAGCTGCGCGTTGCTTTCTATATCAAAATTTTAAGGCATTACGTTAGTTGTTTTGGTTTACATATGGATTTTGCCTGGTTGGATCAAACAAAAGCTATTTATGAAAATGAAGGAGCCAACTGAAGCTGCAGATTACACAAAAACCATGTGCAAAGCTTTTTTGTTCTTTTGCAGCTTACATAGCAAACATATAGAATGTGTTGTTTAGTCTCCTTTCTTTTTCTTCACGTCTGATGATTGTTCTGGAAATAGAGACCGTTTTGCAGGAGTTGGGATTGGTACTAGTGTTGCTGCGGTATTTGGACTGTTTTTTTTGCTGGTTCTATTTTAGACCTTTGGGTGGGTATGGTTGAAACGATTGTTTTTGCCATTTCTTCTATGATGTCGTGTGATGGTGTTCGTGCAAGAAGTAATGAAAAATGATAAGTTTACAATAACAGATAATATCTAATACTGCAACATTGCAGTTAAATTCCAATTAATGAAAGTTATACAGTAAGTTATATATTAACTGTATTGTTTGCTTTCTGGCATATATATTTTGGTAGTATTTCTGGCATGTATCGTTTTCTCAGTTACTAAATTTAAAAGAAAAATACAATCCATTTTTGGTTTTATGCAAGATTTTTTTTGAAAATGACTTTACACTCGTGTAAAAAGCTAAGTAACAAAAACATCTAAATGTGTGCCTTTTTTAATTTACACTTGTTGTGCCCAATTGATATGACAGATGTGGTGTAGGATGCATGACACTAAAGTTTGCCATAAGTGTCTGATGCAAAAGGCTAAGTAACAAAAAAGATGTAAATGTGTGTGTATATTTGCTATGACATATGGTGTTTAGACAGATAGTGGCATAGTGTTTTGTAATTTTACCTAATTATGAATTGTAGACTTGTGTATTCTGAACTGGAAAAAATGTAACATGTTAGTGATACGTGTATAATAAAAGTTGATGGAGTGTGTTGTTGTTTGTTTTTATTGATCATTATAGTTTTGGGTTTTACTTTTGTTTTTGCTTATTTTAGGAGTGGTGATTGCATAAGGAATGTATTTGTGTTCAGCAAAACAGGGAGACAATGGAGTGGTTACCAATGTGTGCGGAGTTAGAGATGGCTGTTGGTGCACGTAACTGGTTGGACATGGTGGTTTTGTACTGTCAAAAATTTTCGTCTAAGCATCAAGAGTTTGCTATTAATATGAGTAGGTTGGTTGGTGAGATGAACGAGGCGTGTCAAGATAGGATAGCTTTTGTGCGAGAGCTTGAGAGTGTGGCATGTGTGACTGTGATGGCGAAGACTATCGTGTTTTTGAAGCAGATGATGGATAAAGAGGGTAGTAGGGAGTGGCAGTTATGTGATTTAGTAAAGGAAGCCAAAGAAAGGGCTCTTGAAATTGAGTTGTTTGTTCATAAGATGATGTGTGATGCGTCTTCTTAGAAGTGTTAATGGCGTTTGTTATGTCCAACTTATGTGTTGTTTGTGCATTGTGTAATGTATCTCTTGTTTGTCGAATAAGTGTGATGAGGTTTGTGTCTAAGCCTGTTGTAATAATGCAATGTTTATGGTAACTTAGCTTATGTTAGTGATTATCTTAGTGTAGTAATTTTAGAGCAAATGCAGTAGTAAGTATTTTTATGGGGTGTTTAGTTGAATCAATGAAAACATACAGGAGTAAAAAATGTGAAATCATGAACTTTTGAAAAGTTTATGATGTCTACTGTTTCTGATTTAAATAGGATAAGGACAAAGGTTTTACAGTAAAAGCATGTGGTTTCCTTTTTTGGCCAGTGTATTATAGAGAGAGGGTGTAGACGAATAAGCATGGTGTAAAAGGGTGGTGAGTGAATGTACTTTGGATTCAAAGCATAAAAAACACAATCAGTGGCAGCACAACCAATATGTGATGAGCTACGTAGAAGTGTTAATTCATCGGATTAGGAGCTGATGTTCATATTGTGTTGTCAGAGGGAAATTAGTGAAGACTTGAGACCAGCGAGAGAGATAAATGCATTGTGTGCTTGTGTGACTGCTATAATAGAGAGAGGATGTAGACGAATAGAGATGGTGTAAAAGGGTGGTGAGTGAATGTATTTTGCATTCAAAGCATAAAAAACATAATCAATGGCAGCACAACCAATATGTGATGAGCTACACAGAAGTGTTAATTCACCGGATTAGGAGCCGATGTTCATATTGTGTTGTTAGAGGGAAATTAGTGAAGACTTGAGACTCGCGAGAGAGATAAATGCATTGTGTGCTCGTGTGACTGCTATTATCGATGAAAGAGAGAATTTTGTTAATGAACTGGACATACTGGTAGGAAGGTCTGTGCCGAGTAAGATGGCCGAGTTTATGAAGCAGGTTCATGGTAAAGATATTCCAAACTTTATAAAGATTAAATACTTGGAAGGGAGTTTGAGCTAAAGGCTCAGGAAAAAGGTATTTTCATCGAGAAGCTAAAGGGAAACATAGACTTCTGAGTCTTGATGTATTATGTGTGGTTATCATGTGTCAGACGTGTGGGAATGTTGTCTTTCATGTAAGATATGTCTGAACTGTAGGAATAATGTTCTTTGTGTAAGATAGGTCTGGACTCGTGTGTGTTTTACGTCATGTGTTTTAACTTTGTTGTCGTATGGTCTTCTATGTGTCTGTATTAGTTGCATGTATGATATTTGATGTAAGAAATGTTGATGCTTTATTGTTAGAATAAAAGTGGATACATGGTATGTCTTTGTCTTTGTTAGTTGGCTCATTGGTTGTTCCAGTTGGGTTTGTGGCCAATATAGTACCTGCATGGTTTAAATTTCGTTTGTAAAATGCTTGTTGGATTTTTTATAGCAGCATAATTAACTTTTTTTATGTCTTGAGTGATTGCGTAGTTAGCTTTGTGTTTTATTAATGGTTGTTACATGTATTTTAGACGATTTAATGTTAGAATAGTAGTGAGTACCTGGTATGCATTTGTCTTTGGTGGTTGATTCCTTGGTTGTTGTAGATGAGCTTGTGGCCAATACATTACCAGTACCTACATTGTTGTAAGTTAGGTTTTTTAAACAATTGGTAGACTTTGTATAGCTGCATAATCTATTTGTTGGATGTCGTTTCTATAGTTGGATTTGTGTTTTAGGAGTTGTCGTTACCTGTTCAGTGGGTTTCAACTGCTGTTTGGATATCTAGAATGTCATTGACTACAAATTCGCCTGCTCCTTTTCGTATGGAAGGGGCAAAGCAGATCTGAAAGATATGCTTTTTATCGATGATGTTCACTATCTCAATGGGTAACTGTCGGTGACCTGTTTCTTTATACTTCTGTGCTAGCTACGAGCAGGGATGGCTGGTGATTTTGTCGCTGAAATTTATGAAAAATGTTAACTGTGTAGCCGTGGTTCCATCAGTGGCTGTAGCTTTGAAGTTGTACCTGTTTGTTTTGATTGGTTATTATTGTTGATGTAGTTATGCATAGAAGAAGTAATGGTAGCTGGATATGTGTATTTTGTTTTGGAGGCATACTTGTAAGTAACCGGGTCTTGTTTTCTATGGTCTTCACAGGTGTAAGTGCCATTTTGTTATGTTGAACCTTTGCTACATTGGCTACATGATGCGTTCTTCTAATCTTTATCTTCTCTGACGCTTGTGATCATGGATTCACACGTAAAGCGTATTCCCTACAACAGGGGATGTGCAGCTTTTGATAGATGTGATTGTTAAACTAAAGTTTTTGGGTCTTTTTTTACAAACCTTGAAGCTTGTGGGGTTTTGTTGTATCAATATGTACAACGTTAGTATGTTCCTCATTTTTTCTTGTTCTGGGTCTTCACAACGATATTTGGATGTCTGAAGAGGCGGGTTGAGGTTGTATTTTTCTTTGAACCTGCATTTAATTATTGGTATATGTCAGTTGCAGAATGTGTGGATATATTTGGACATTAGAATCTTTAGGTTTTGAATTTTACTTATGCTATGTGAGCATACTCAGCCTATCGAGTCCGTGGATTTATGTAGTAATGAGTTGCAGGAGTGGCTGTTAGTTACACATCTGTGTTTATATATTGGGTTGTTATTGTTACAAATAAGAATAGTAGTAAAGTGCTTTGAGTGGCAAGACATACCTTTGTATTTTGTAACTCAACAGGAGCTGACAGCAATGGTGACTAGGGCTGTTAGCTTTCTATTTCTTCTTTATTAAACTATTTTGCAACTTCATCCCACATTGTGAACTCAACAATGTTTCCACTACATGAGAATAATTGTATTTGTAAGTGCTGTGTAAATTATACTGTTGAAATTGTAGAATTAATTTGCAGGTAAAAGTTATTTGGTTAAGAGGACTACTTACTCCAGGTTTTTAATGTCCACTTTTCTTCGGTACTTCTGACCTGTGTTTGCATCTCCAAAAGGTGTTACATCGCTGATAGACCGAATGCATCCTAGGTAGTATGTTGATTGTAAGTATTAGTAGTTGTATTATACATTTGATTTGGGAATGCATATTTTTTATTCGTTACAAGTTAGGACTGGATATATCATTTTTGAGTTTTTGTCACGGTAGGGAACCCTTGATGCCATCTGTTTGTATGCTTTGAATTCAAAGTGATGCTCTGGAAATTAGGACTCTTTTCCTGTGAGAATGTTGAATGTTGTTATTTTTCCAAAACTGAGGCCGATTTCGTTTTGTAGTGTTTGTTAAAACGGTCTTGTTTTTTCACAGATGAAATTTGACAATCTGTAAACTTCCCTAGTTTAAGCAACGGATTAAAGTAGTCTATGTTGTTGATGTCCATATTTGCCTGGATTGCATTCTTATGTACAATCGAGAATTTTTGTTAGTATGATGATATTTAGATCGATTCTACTGTTTTTTAATTTGGTTTGTTAACCTCTTTTCTATTAGAATGCAATAATGCTCTTTGCGAAACGATTATCTTCAAACTTTCTTTCTCTTTTTGTTGTATTTTTTTCTCATTTTTTCGATTTTTTTGCTAACTATACTTCAAATCTCGGTGTAGTTTCACCATCTTCATGATCATAATAATTCCGGATAATTTCTTCGATAGTTCTTCGTTCTTCGGATTCACCAATAATTGTGACGGTAGTAAAATCACATGAGTTTTGACTACTAATATACATTCCCATTTGCAATGTGCAAATTTACAACCGCACCAAAGATAGAAAATGACACAAGACTCGGGAAATACAAACTTTACACTTTAAGCAACTAACACGTAAAGTAAACTTAATCGAAAGTGGTAGTGTTTAAGGTGTAAGGCCGGAACAAAACAAATAGTTGGTGTTAAGTTTCCTAAAGGATTAAGGGGGGGGGGGGGGGGGGGGTAGGGGGGTGGAGTGGGAGATGAAATAGTAAATGGTTGGGGATTAAGGGTTTAAACGGGAGGTTTACTTACCGGTGTAGTTAGGTAATAAGCAACATGTAAAGGCGATTTGGGTGTAATCCTAAAATTTACCGGTTAAACAATTAGCCGATAAATCCATAGTACTCATTATTGTGGTCTCGAATAGATATACCAAGCCAAGTTCTAAAGTCTACAACATCACCGGCACACTCATATTTTATGGAATTTAGGTAAATATTTGAAAATGGATAGGCTAAATTCTCACAATATCTAACAAGGGTTATTGTGTGCGGGTTATGTATCAAGTAATTTCACAAAAGTATGCTTGAAATTTTTTTAAAATTAAGCATAATTTAAGCATTTTAATGTGAAAAATAGGACAAGTAAACATTATAATTCCACCCCCCCACTTGAATTATACAACGTCCTCGTTATATATACAAAACATTAAATACGGGAATTTAAAAAGAATTAGAATGAGAAACTCCCTTGATTTGCTCGGTAGATTCTCCAAGTTGCTTTTATGAGCAAGATTATGTGTTGAACAGCCGCCTTAAAGTTTCAAGACTCCAACACTTCAGGATTTCTAGATTTGTGAATTCTCCACCAATATTCATTGATATTTCTTTCACGAGGTCCTGTATTAAATATAGGAAAAACATGCATTCCTATCTTGGCATCTACGGTTAATTTAAACTAAACTAAACAAAATACGGGTCAGTTTTGGTGGATACGACATATCAGGTTAGTGAATACGCCGTATTCCAGAACTGATAATAATATTTTTAAAGTGCATAAAAAGTAAAGACTGATAACGTCCAGACAATCAATACGTCGTATGGTATGGAGCGGATACGCCGTATTGATGTCTGGGAAGACAGACTCAATAAAATTAAATAACAATACGGGTTGTCTCTCGGGAAGCACTTTTGTTTACAGCAAAGTCTTTAAGTTAGACTTGTCTTTAGCTTCCACACATTTGAAATCATCTCTCTTTCCCATTCTTACATTTAGTGTGAATATCCTTCTTGGTTCCGTATCATATTCATGAACTATGGCGCTGAACTTACTGCCAAGCTTGATTCTATCATACACAAACAAATCAAAACGTCATACCATGATATACACGCAAAAATATGAGAACCTGTTTAATAGTTAGATACATCATGACATGAACAATAATAAATGTACATATAGATATAAATAAAAGATAGGGATATGAGGGATCATGGGTCTGGCTGCTGCTGGTCCTGCTATGCTGCGGAGGTGCTGGCCTCACCAGTCCTCTGCCTGGTGCGTCTCTGGAATGCTGCAGGTGAGCTCCCTTAGAAAGTCCCATTGAATGCCTGGTATGTCAGCGCACTAGCATCCATGAACTATGTCATACATGACATCATCCATTGTGAAGAATCTCCCCTGATCGGTCATCGATCTCTCCACAAGTCCACGTAAGCTCCTGACATCTCTACGCAGTCCCTGCACCTCCTCCTCTAGTCTCCCTAATCTCTGAGGCATAGTCCTAGCAGCTGGAGGTGGTGGTGGTAGCTGCTGAGGTGCATGTACGGGTGCCAGAATAGCCTGGTCACCCTCATCATCAGCAGGAGCATCCTCAGCGACTGCAGGGGCACCAGCCGCAGCATCGGGCTGCCTCTCTGGTCTCATGGCCACCCACGCCCAAGTATCATCTAACTGCTCATAAATCTGCAGTCTAACCAACTCAACCATATCAATAATCGGAAGCTCAAGGGCAATAACTGTCAATCCTCCAAGTATCTCTGCAGTCAGGAGTCCAAAATGCTCAGCCAATCGAGCTACAAACTTCCCACCATAAATATGAGCCCCGCTCTTCCTCCCAGCAACAAACAATCTCAAATACCTAGCCAATAAATAAGGGACGTTGACCGAGCCAACATCCATCCCCCCACTCAAAATAGAACGAAATCCGTCACGGTCACCTTTCTTAGTTTTGCCTGATCCTCCCAATCAACCTATGACACAGCCTAAGAATAGGATCCTGAATCATAGTGTAAGACGGGGCTGTGTCAAGGAAATCTCCAGCAGAAGAGATCTCTATCCAATAATCCTTTAGATCCCCCTTGTCGGGGATCTGCCTCGCACTATCGGCCCAGTAAGCACCGAATCCAACAGTCTGCATCTCCTCAGCAGTGTATAATCCCAGGGCCAAAATAAACTCTCTCCAGCTCATACCCTCCTAGCTCTTCCCAACTAAAACTTTAGAGCTCCAGGTGTATCCAAATCAAGTATAGCCTGACCAAACCTAAATGTACTAAAAAACTCCAAAATAAGCTCGTGTACCAACGGGCCTCTAATATCAAATAGCTGCCTCCAAGCTCGGCTAGTGAACAAACTAACTCCCTGATCATCCCTATGCTCCATAAGCATCCTAGCACTCAATCCCTCAGCCATCAAATCCGATAATCCCCCAAAATTAAATACCTGTACCCTGTGTACCTCCCTCTGATATATCCTAGCCAATCTCGACTCAAAATCCTCTACATCAGCATCTGTGTACTGTAACCTCTCGTACCTAAAGAATCGGTGTCTCTGCTCACGTGGTGGAAGAGCCATATCTGCAAAATTAACGAGGATAACGACAAAGATTTATAGAAAATTTTTAAACCTTTTTGTTCTGTGGGTGATACGCGTAATCTTAAGTGGATTACGCCATATAAAGGATCAATATGTCAATACGCCGTATAGATTTTAGTCAATACGACGTATGGGTCTGAAAATTCAGGATCCTATCTCATCAATACGCCGTATTCAATTTAACTGAATACGCCGTATTGAGGCTTTAAAATTGGGTAAAATTTGGTCAATACGTCGTATTCCCCCGGCCCATGTAGTATATACGCCATATGATTCTGCAATACAGAAACAAAAAGGTGAATTCTCTTTTACCCATTTTGACCCATTCAAAACTTTCTTAAACTACCAAGTCTTATTCATGGGGGGGGGTAAAGCATTCAATCATACTAAATCGAAAACACAAATTTTCCAAACCACTCAAAAACCAAAAAAAACCCTAATTTAAATTCGAAAATACAAATTGAAAGAAAGGGGTGAGACACACACCGTAGGATTGAGATAAAGGAGTGGATGATTACTTGGTGAAATAACAAACGATCTCTAAGATTTGGTTCAGTAAAATTTTTATGTGTGTGTGGAGTGAAAATGTGTGGTAAAACTCAATCCGGCGTATCAAAGGGGTTTTTATACCCAAACTCGATACGCCATATCAAGTTTTGCATGATACGCCGTATTGGCGAATTTTGTTGACTTAGTCAACGTAAGTTAAAAACAGTGGATACGCCATATAGGTTTTACCCTAATATGCCGTATCTGTCCTTAGAGACCAATTTTCCTAAAATAAAGCAAAGAAAACGTACATTGGCCTCCACAACATTGGCATATAATCATCATCCTTATTATACCGCTTAGGGTCGAACGGAATGCAAAACGGCACATATAAATTCATAATGAGAAAGAATAACATTCTGTTTATGTAATATCTCCAAATCATAATATTTACATTTAAGTTTATGACAAAACTTCCCATTTTGGAGGTTTTATTGATTTTATCGTGACTTGTTTCAGAAAGCACATTTGACCCATGTATAATTTCATTACCCTCTGAAGACTGTATTATATCGATTTCATTATTACCATTGTCCTCGTCTGATTTTATATCATTGGGATGAATAACGTTGAAAGGGAATAGACCATTAAAGTGCAAAATGTTTTGTTCCTCATCAATCAATCGGATATGATATTTCCGTCCTTCAATCTGATTCCTTTGTTATCGGAGGGCTTAAAGTCTGTTCAGTTAAGTAATCAGATTTAGACATTTGAGCATCATTGTAAACAATGGCTGGCAATTCATTCTCAAAATCTTTAAAGAAGTCTAAATCATCAACATAACTGATCATAGGCTTGGGTGACGGAAAAGAAGGTATATCGTCTTCGGAATCCATTTTCAAATTGTTGACATAAATCATTTTATAAGAAAATGAGTTTTTGTTACAAATTATTTCATAATCCTCATCGTCTCATTCGTCAAATGATATTTTAAATTCGATCTCATTGTTGACAAAAGTACTTACTTAATATTTACACAAAATTGCGATCAGCATAGGGTAAAGGCATCGTCAATGACAATACCTGGGAATTCGGCTTCCATAGATCTAAGGTCATAAAGATCGTCATCAACCCTGATCTTTCCATATGTAGCAGTTTGCCAGTTAAACACCCGACCACGCCTACGAGCTTTTTCTTCAAGCTTGATATATTCTTCCATAGTCATGTTGGGATCATCCATCCTGAAATAATCTTACTAGAAAAACTATTAAATAACCAATACGTTGTATTCAGTGAACTGAATACGCCTGTGGGTAATAAAAAAAAAAAAAAAAAAAATTTTAAAAAAAAAATATTTTTTGTAAATAAAAAAAAATGTTTAAAACAAAATAAAAAAAAAAAAAAAATAAATATAAAAAAATAAAAAAAAAAATTGGGGGTAATTGGTATATAAGTTGGGTAAAAAAAAAAAAATATATAAATAATATAATAATAAAATTGTTAAAAGTTTTTGTAAAAGTTGGGTTGATTTGAAGGGGTTTAAAAAAAAAAAAAAAAAAAAAAAAAAATTTTGTAAAAATAATAAAAGATTGTTATAAAAAAAAAAGTTTTAAAAAAAAAAAAAAAAAAAAAAAAAATTTTTAAAAAAAACAAAAAAAAAAAAAATTTTTTTTGTTTGCTATAAAAATAAATAAAAAAAAGAAAAAAAATGATCTAATTTTTTCAAAAAAGAAAACAAAAAAAGGTTAGCACAAAACAATTGTAGTGTGTTTTAAAAAAAAACTTAAAAAACAAAAACAAAAAACATGATAAGTGATGAGACCCGACAGAAATAGAGTAACCGAAGTGGAAAATATTATACCCCCCCCCCGGACGCCACCCCACCCCCCCCCCCCCCCCCCCCCCCCCTAAAAATTATATAGGATATTTAAAATAAGAACCCCCCCCTAAGAATAGGATAGAGGGGAAGAGTGTGAAAAAATATATTGTGAATAAACCTTAACCACCAAGGACAAAATTTTAGGTAGATACCCCGCCCCTTGACCGCCCCCCCCCCCCCCCCCACCCCCCCCATAGTGAAAGCCCTTTATGAATAAGTAAATTAATAAATAATGTGGAAAACATACATAGCTAGAGGTAAACCCATATAATGAAAGAACCACCCCCCCTCATTCTAGAAAAAGACCCCCCCCCCACCCCCCCCCCCCCCCCCCCCCCCCCCCCCCCCCCCCCCAAAAGAAACAATGAAAAAATTAAACCCCACCGGTACCCCCCCCCCCCCACCCCCATTTTTTAGATACATATTTTAAATGTTATGCAAGTTTTATTTTCAAAAATAATTAAAACTTTAAGTTTTCTGGACCTGGGCGTTTGACGCTGTCAGGAGAATCCTGACCCCGTCACAAGTGTCGTGGTGACGGTGTCGGGTGTAAATCGTGACGCCGTCTCCACGTTTTGTGAAAACGAAACTTTTGTTTTTGATGAAAAATTTCTTGCACTTGATTCCATAAGTTAATTCCTACACAAATAGCTGCATAAATCCTAAGATTTGACAATTTACTCAAATGACTTGAAACTGACGCGAATTAATCTAGACAAATTATTTAACATACTTGAACTTGGTTCTAAAAATCGGATAAATTCCCCTACACTTATTATTTGCTAAATACCTTTGATTGAAATTAAGACGAGGTTAAAAACAAAACAAAGCATGATTATAAGATAGAGTTCGAACATGATTGATGTGTCGTTGTGTGGTATATATTTTATTGATTCAAGTTTTAAATTTATATTTTGCCGACTAAACCAAAAATAACACTTTAGCGGGCAGTGTACCCGATCGGTAGTAGTTTCGTGGTAAGTAGGGTGTCGAACACTTGAAGCGATGTTAAATATATCAATTTAATTAATATCTTGGTTATCTAATCTATGTTAATTTTATCCTATTCTAAACCTATGTCAATCCTAATACTAATTCTAACGGTAAAAGGGGGTTTTCAGCCTGAGAGACTGGCACAGTTTGGTTGGTGACTATAATCAATTCAAGGCACTTTAACCCACGTAAGCAAATAAACAAAGGATAAAAGAGCGGTCGAGCCAAATATAAGAAAACTGTATTAACTATTATTAATCTGATTAGAAAGTTGGTTTGTTTATTTAGTGCAATGATTTCTTCTCTCGAAGTGGCATATCATTCTTAAGACTTAAGTGTTACATCGTCCTAAGACCTAGACACATTAATTATGTCACAATTAAAGCATCCGCATAAAGCATCCTTATTTGCTAATTATAATCTATCTTAGGGATTAAAGCAATGGTGCTCTTGTTAAACCCTAGCTCATAGAGACTTTACCCACTTATCGCTTAATGGCGATTTATACACTAATAGTTCACTTGTCCAACTATCCAATGGAATCAGAACGTTATTTGTTGAATTATCTAGGTTCACCTTCTAGTCAACACGATCAATAAACCATTGGAAATATCCAATTAACTAGTTAAGCCTGAAACGTATCCTAGACACAGATTTAGAAGGACAATATTTGTGATCCTATGATTCTAGATATATAAATTACTATATGGAGAGCTATCCCAGACTCTAGATTTAATTGGTCCGTGGTATGTGCCTAATTACACATACATTTGACCATTAAAACCGGACTTAAATGACCAAAAACGTACCAAAAATACATTGTATTTGTATGTTTTCACTTATATTGTGCAGGTAACAGATATCTAAGAAAAGGAAAACGAAGCTAATACGACAAAACCAAGCACGAGAACGGAAAGAGCGTGAAGCAACAGTCAAAATCAAAGCCAAATCAAAAAGTCAAAGTCAACAAAAGTCAACCCCGAAAAAGTCAAAGTCAAAGGCGAAGCCGATATCGAAGAAATGTTAAATGGGCCAACCCTTACCCATCTAATGGGCCAAGTCAGCCCATTTATACATTACATGAAGACTTGTACAAGAAAAAGGCCCAACACCTTTTTTATTATTCCCGGCCTAAGTCCTAGGCCCAAACCCCTTATAACACCCGTTAACCCTAACCCTTTTATAGTCTAACTCTGTTAGTCCTTAAAAGGACTAATAGTGCAAACCATTTACAAACAAAAAGGACCAAAGATACACACATCAAGGACGATGGATGCAATACAGCCATATAAACTCAGGGATCAAACTTGCCATTTTCCTAACTTTTAAAAATTGCGCCACTACTGTACATCTTCCTCACACCAGACAAAACAAATTTGGCACCATTTTGCCATTTTCGTGTCTTCTTCACCCCTCTGCCCTCTGCAACTACATGCAAAAACTAAGTCACATCCCCCCTTAAACCCCACCTCGCATAGGCTTATGTCCAGGTTGGCAATCCTCATTCACCCTATTCGACTAAGAAAGAAGACAAAGATTGAAGGGTTGTGATCAAGACTTGGGGGCTACTCAAATTTAGATGGCCAGGATTGACTATGGACTTGTCTCACACAACAAACACACCCTGGTTCTCACTCAATAAAGAAACACAGGAAAGAATAGGTCAAGACCCCAAGACCTAGAATCTCTAGATTCATAATCAAATACGAAGTGATTTAATATATTGGGATACGTCAGAAGCCCGAAGGAGGCAAGTAGTTTAACCTAGTTTTAGTTTTTAAGTCATTTTCCATTTTATTGTCTTTTAATTACAAGTCTTGTAAACTGTTATTAATATTAATGAAAGCTTGAAGTTTTTAAGTTAAACTGTGAGTTCTGTTGTTCCTTATTGTTAAAAACCTTTTACAAACTGTTTTAAGCTCTTATTCAAACTTATAAGCAATCTGTTTTTACTTAAATTTAAAGAACTTAAGAAAAATAAAAAATTCCACAAAAAAAATACCAAAGCTAATTTTGGATGATAAGCCAAAAAAGGATGGGCTTATGGACTCTTACTAGCTTGTCTTTGACAAGCTAGAGCTTGTAGACTAGCTTATTTATAAGCTTGTTTGCCTTGTTTTGAGCAAAGGCATTTGTAAGTTTCCTTTTTAGCTTAATACTGTAGCATTGCTTATTTACTGCTTATTTATGCTTTTTTATGCTTATTACTTCTTATTTATGATGTTTATTGCTTAAAATGCTTAGCTTGTAGGTTAAAAATCTTTTGTGCAAGTTTTTCTTAAATCTGTCTTATATTAACTTATAGAATTGCATAACTTGTTCTGGCTTATTTGAGTGCTTAACTACTGTTGAAACATGCTTAGTACTGCTTATTGTGCTTGTTAAACATCTGGTCTTAGGGGTTTGTTCATATAAAAACCAAGTTTTCAAGTTAAAATTGGTAAAAAAAGAGCTTAAAGGGGTGTTTGGTTTAACCTGTTAAATGGGTCATAATGGGTCAAAAATGCATTTTGATTCTTGAGTTAGTTTAGCTTAGCTTATATTAGTCCTAAAAGTCAGCTAGTTTAAGCTTTTAAGTGTTTAAACTCAAAATCTTAGTTTATAAAAGTTGTTGTTTGAATCTGAGAACATATAGCTTATTATATAAGCTTATTTGATTAGACATGTGATTTTCGTGAAATTTTGATGTTTATGTGTTTGTTTGAGTGTCAAAATAAGTTAGAATATGTATGCACTATCTGGTTTGAATTTTACCAAAATCTGTCAAGTTTTAACTAAGTGTTGAAAAAAAAATGCTTTTTCAATTGATCATTGTGGCTTATTCTTAATTTCAAACTCCATTTTGATTCTTGTTACTTGTTCTTTGAGGTCAAATCTCAATCTGTTTGAAGGTTTAATTGTCATAAGGATCTGTTTGTGTGCTTATTTTTAAGCTCAAAATTGTCATTTTTCAAAAACAAAATCTAGTACATGCTGATTGTAATCGGTATGTACTGAGTGTGTTTAGCTTTTTCATTAAGCTTTTTAAAGGCCTATTTGAATTTCAAACTATTTTATGATTGATGATTCTTATAGCTTATTGTTTCAGCTTTAAGGAAATATAAGCCCTTAAGCCATAAGGTTCCACTAAGGAGCTTATTTTTAAGCCCAAAAGTTGCCCTTTGGGCTGTTTGAAGGTTTAATTGTCATAAGGATCTGTTTGTGTGCTTATTTTTAAGCTCAAAATTGTCATTTTTCAAAAACAAAATTCAGTACATGCTGATTGTAATCGGTATGTACTGAGTGTGTTTAGCTTTTTCATTAAGCTTTTTAAAGGCCTATTTAAATTTCAAACTGTTTTATGATTGATGGATGTATTGTAGTCTTATTTGGTTTTCAGCTTTAAGGGAATATAAGCCCTTAAGCCATAAGGTTCCACTAAGGAGCTTATTTTTAAGCCCAAAAGTTGCCCTTTGGGCTGTTTTGATGCAAGTATTGTCCAAATTGCTTAATTGCTTATTTGTGCTTTTCTGCTTATTTTCTTAGCTTAATTTTGTTTAATTCGCTTAATTAGAATAAATTAAAGCCTTTTTAGCTATATTTAGTTTAGATTAGGACTTATTAGAGCTTATTGTTTCTATTTAGTTATTAGCATTTTCCAGTTTAAAAATAGTATTTTACAATTCTGTCTTATTAGCTTAGAATAGCTTATTGTTTGTGTTTTTTTTGTTCATCTGTGCTTATTAGGGATAGCTTATTACTTACTTTAGCTTATTTGTCATTTAGATTAGCTTATTTAGTCTAAAAATTCCAAACAGTTTAGCATTTAAGCTTTATAAGCTACTGTCACCTTTTAAGCTTATTTTTGAGCTTATTCTTAAGTTTTAAAAATCTTTTCTTCACAAAAGTTGTTGGGCTACAGCTTATTTATAAGCTGTGAAAAAAGTTTAAAAAAAACCAAAAAGGGGAAGGTGGAAGTCCAAGGTAAGCAGGGCTCGAACCCTGGACCTCATACCCTCAACCCTTATAACACACACCGCACTCCACTACCACTAGCACCCTTGGGATTTTTTCGTTATCCCTTGCACAATCAATTCCTTTATCACCTTTTTGAGCCTATTTTTATAATATAAGTCGTGGCTTAATCTGGGCTTTTTAGAGCTTATTTGATAAGCTGGATCAACCAGCTTATTTTTGCTTGCATCCTTTATAGCATTTAGGACTTTTAGTGAATTTTTCAGAATTTTTCATCTTTATTTAGTATTTTTCTTGAATTTTCGGAGGTAAAAAAAATAAAAGTCATTTAAAACTAGTAAATTAATTTAAAAAAAATACAAAAAAATAGTTTTTAGTTTTAGAATAAATACTTTTAGGTTTACAAGTTTTAAGATTATTTTTATCACTTTTAGATTTTAATTTTAATTTTTAGATTTTTAAATTAATTTTAGAAAATAGATTTTAATTATAAAAAGTAGTTAAAAATATTTTTCTTAGTTTTTATCATATTTTAGACTTTTCTAAAGTAGAAAATCAATTTTTAGAATTTTTAGGGATTAATTGGTCATTTTTTAGGATTTTAAATAGATTAAATTAGTTTTTAATTCATAGAAAATTATTAAAAAGTCAAAAAATATAATTCTTTTTTAGAAAATTTTCTTTTGTCATTTTTTAGGTTTACATGCAAAAAATTCTTGTGTAGGGTTAAAATTTGACTTAGTTGATAAATTAGACGCGTTTTTAGGATTCCCGTTTTGCATTTTTAGTTTAAATTTGTGTTGCCTTAATTGTTTTTAGTGTAAATTGCATTAATTTTCCCGTAGATTTAGAAATCAAATCAAAATCTTTTCCATTCAAACATCAAATATCAAACCGACTCTCGACTTTCCATTGTATTCCTCGTTGGGGATAACGACCCGGGAATCACACTTCCCGGTTTCTACATTGAGATTTTTGATTCTTATTATATATTTATATATTTATTATAATATATATAAAGGGTTGAGTTTCTCAGTGTCATTTTGGCGCCGCTGCCAGGGAGGATTGTTTACGATTGTTGAGCCGTTTGACAATTTATGTTTGAAGATCCTTCCGTGTGAAGTTATTTTGCTTATTTTCTTATAAAAAAATACAAAAAGATTTTTCTTTTATTAGTATATATAATATAAAAAAATCGAAAATTTAAAAACATTGTCCATAAAAAGAAATATAGTTCACCATCAATATAATACTTTCCATTGAAGTATTATCATTAATAAGTTCCCGAACCAAATATCAAAAACTTACCTTTTGTGTCTCTCGCGAAGTACGGTTCACCATTGAAAGTTAAACAAACTCTAAGAATGGTATAAGGCGGGTCGTTCCAAGGAACTACGACCCTAAAGGAGAAAGGTTTTTAATAGCTTCGCGCTTTCCTACTCCTCCGCTCCTTTGTGCGTTTTTCTCTTTAAAGAGTTACCGAGAGCGAGTTGATTATTAGGTTTAAGTGTATTATCTCATTGTCCGTTATTAAAATAAATCTTTGTGAATCAATTGTTGAAAAAACCAAAAAAAATTAGTATAAATTTTCTTTTTATATTTTAGTGCATGCGCACTCGTTCTCAATCCCGTAACCGTCAACAACAACAAGTCCCACAGACTTTTGTTGAACCATTTGATCTTGAGGAACCTATTGATAATCCAGCTCCTCCCGTAGTTACGATGGCCGATAATCGTACTATGGCGCAATTGCTCGAAGCACCCACCGAGGGTTACGAGGATGCCATCGTTGTTCCCGAGATCACCGCGGACAACTTTGAGCTTAAGCATGGTTTGCTTACTCTTGTTCAAAATAAACAATTTTTTGGACATGACAAAGAAGACCCTCATGCTCACATTCGTTATTTCAACAAGATCACTTCTACGATGAAGTTCCCGAACGTCCCGAGTACGTCGGTTAAGCTTATGCTTTTCCCATTTTCCCTCGAGGGGGCCGCCCGGATTTGGCTTGAAAAAGAACCCCCTCGATCGATTCTTACATGGGATGATCTTGTTTCGAAATTCATAAACAAATTTTTCCCTCCTTCTAAAACAACAAACCTTCGAAATGAAATCACGAGATTTCAACAACGATTTGATGAAACTTTTTATGAGGCATGGGACCGATTCAATGATCTTCTTCGGGCATGCCCACACCATGGGTTTTCAGAATTGCATCAACTCGATACATTCTACAATGCCTTGAACTCAAATGATCAAGATTCGTTGAATTCCGCCGCGGGTGGTAATTTTTTAGATAAAATGCCTCGAGAATGCCTAAGAATCATCGAGAGCAAATCCAAAGTTTGTCATTCACGAAACAAGGCAATTGTTGCCAAAGTGAGTGCGAGCTCTTCTACCCCCGGTCTTTCACCCAATGTAGCCGCTCTTACCACCGATGTGGCCGAGCTTAAAGATATGATGAAAATAATGCTTCTTGATAAACAAAAATCCTAAGCTCCCGCTACCGTAAAAGCGGTCGAGCAAAGTTGTGTAACTTGCGGTGGTGCTCATTCTTACCGAAATTGTCCCGCCACCGATGGCAACGTTTATCGTGACAATATTCAAGAATACGTGTCACAAGCCGCCGCGGTTAACTACAACCAAGGAAATACCGGTTACCGACCTCCGATGGTTGCGAATCAAATTCGACCTCCTGGTTTTCCTCCCGTTCAAAACAATCAAAATAATCAAAACAACCAAGGAAATAATCAAAACCGTTACAACCAAAATCGGGGAAATAATTACAACCAAAACCGAGGGAATAATTACAACCAAGGACCAATTTATCAACCCCCGGTTAATCAACCCCCAGCTTACCAAGCTCCGGCTCCTCAAACACAAGGTGTGTCAAAGACTGATTTTGAGAGCTACGTCAAAGCTAATGATGCGGTTATGCAAAACATGCAAAGCCAAATGTCCAATATAACGGACTTGCTCACCAAAATCGCGAATTCTAATGCCGCTTCTACTTCGGGCTCGGGTTCTCTTCCTAGCAACACCGTTGCTAACCCGAAAGGTGACGTGAAAGCAATCACCACCCGAAGTGGTGCTTCCTATGATGGACCTCAAGTTCCACCCCCGACTTCTTCTCTTCCTAAGGAGGTGGAAAACAAAACCGAGGTGACAAAGGATACGGTGCTTGCGAGCACCGAAGACATCCAACCTTCGGGGGTCCAAACTAATGACCAAAGTGATGAGCCCGTTGTTGCTCAAAAGACTAAACCAACATTGCCATATCCTTCAAGGGCTAACAAAGAGAAACTCCGTGAAAAAGATGATCTTCTAGCTTTGAAATTTATGGAAATTTTTAGGAATCTCCATTTCGAGCTAAGTTTCGCGGATGCTCTCTTACATATGCCTAAATTTTCCCCAATGTTTAGAAAACTTCTCAATAACAAAGACAAGATAATTGAATTGACCAAGACACCGGTGAATGAAAATTACTCGGCGGTCATACTCAAAAAGTTTCCCGAAAAACTTGGAGACCCCGGTAGATTTCTTATACCGTGTGATTTCCCGGAGATGGATGAATGCTTGGCCTTGGCCGATCTCGGTGCAAGCATCAATCTAATGCCTCTCTCAATATGGAAAGTGCTAAATCTCGGGGAATTGACCAAAACCAAAATGATACTTAAACTTGCCGACCGAACGATTTCTACTCCAACCGGCATAGCTGAGGATGTTTTCGTAAAAGTTGGAACGTTCTTCTTTCCGGCCGACTTTGTGGTCGTTGACTACGTTGCCGATCCTAGAGTTCCTTTAATTCTAGGAAGACCTTTCTTGAGGACGGCACGTGCCTTGATAGATGTTCACGGTGAACAAATGACCCTTAGACATGATGACCAATCCGTGACCTTCAAAGTTGGTGATACTAGGACGTTCTCCTACAATATCGTCGAATCGGTAAACCGAGTCGATGTTATTGATATGGCTTGTGAAGAGTATTCCCAAGAAGTTCTCGGTTTCTCCGATGTGATCGCGAGTGGCAATCCCACTCCTTATTATGACCCGATCGTTTCTACCTCTTCTCCGACCCTCACTCCCTTCGGGGATAGTGATTTTCTTCTTCTTGAGGAAGCCGACGCTTTCCTCGCTCTTGAAGATGATCCAACTTCACCGGAAGTTGATCACTCTTATTACGATTCGGAGGGGGACATTCTTCTTCTTGAAGCATTTCTCAATGACGATCCATCATTACCCCCTCCTACTCAAGGAAATTATTTGCCTGGAATTCGAAAAGAACTTAAAATTATGAAGCTAAAAATGATAAATCTTCAATTGATGAACCTCCCGAGGTCGAACTCAAGGACTTACCTCCTCATCTTGTGTACTCACAAGATTCTTATGGAAGAGGACTACAAACTGGCGGTCCAACATCAAAGACGGGTGAATCTGAAAATCCACGATGTCATCAAAAAGGAGGTTGAAAAACTTCTTGACGCCGGATTAATTTACCCGATCTCGGATAGTCCTTGGCTAAGCCCCGTACATTGCGTACCAAAAAAGGGTGGTTTTACCGTTGTTAAAAATGATGAAAATGAGTTAATCCCGACTCGATTGGTTACGGGGTTACGTGTATGCATTGACTACCGTAAGTTAAATGAAGCCACCCGTAAAGACCATTTTCCACTACCATTCATGGATCAAATGCTCGAGAGATTAGCGGGAAACGAATACTATTGTTTTCTCGGGTTATTTTCAAATTCCCATTGACCCTCGTGATCAAGAGAAAACCACATTCACTTGCCCATATGGAACATTTGCCTACCGTCGCATGCCTTTCGGCTTATGCAATGCACCAGGCACGTTTCAAAGGTGTATGTTGGCTATCTTTCATGACATGGTCGAAAAAACAATGAAAGTCTTTATGGACGACTTCTCGGTCTTTGGAAATTCATTCGGAAATTGCCTCTCTCGTTTGGACAAGATGCTCAAAAGGTGCGAAGACACCAATCTTTGTCTAAATTAGGAGAAAAGTCATTTTATGATTAAGGAAGGAATTGTACTTGGCCATAAGATTTCCAAGAACATGATTGAGGTTGATAAGGTAAAATTCGATGTGATTACTAAGCTACCTCATCCCACCACCGTTAAAGGAATTCGGAGTTTTCTTGGTCACGCCGGGTTTTATCATAGATTCATTCAAGATTTCTCGAAGATAGCCCGGCTGATGACCCGACTTCTCGAAAAAGATACTCCATTTTTCTTCTCTAAGGAGTGTATTGAAGCCTTTCAAACACTTAAGAAAAAATTAACCGAAGCACCAATCTTGATTGCCCCCGACTAGGACCTACCTTTTGAGCTAATGTACGATGCAAGCGATTATGTTATAGGTGTAGTCTTAGGGCAACAAAAAACAAAGCATTTACAGCCTATACATTATGCTAGTAAAACCATGACCGAGGCGGAATCGCATTACACCACGACAGAGAAAGAAATGTTAGCCGTGGTGTAAGCCTTCGAAAAATTCCGGTCTTACCTGATCTTGAACAAAAGCATTGTGTATACGGATCACTCCGCCCTTAAATATCTCTTTGCTAAAAAAGATTCCAAGGCAAGATTGCTCCGGTGGATTCTCCTCCTTCAAGAGTTCAAATTCAAAGTAATTGACATAAAAGGAGCTGAGAATCTCATGGCCGATCATCTTTCCCGATTAGAAAATCCTTATGAAAATGTGCTCGACCCAAAGGAGATAAATGAAACGTTTCCTCTCGAGACACTTAATATGGTGACTTTTCGTGGTGACTCAAGTACCCCGTGGTTTGCCGATTTTGCAAATTACCACGTGGGGAATTTCATTGTTAAAGGAATGTCATCCCAGCAGAAAAACAAGTTTTTCAAAGACGTTAAACACTACTTTTGGGACGACCCCTTCCTATTCAAAATTTATGCGGATCAAATGATTTGGCGGTGTGTGCACGGCAAAGAAGCTCTCGACATCCTCGAAGCTTGCCACAATGGACCCACGGGGGGACATCATGGTGCAAATCTCACCGCCAAAAAGGTCTTTAATGCCGGTTTTGTTTGGCCCACTATATACAAAGATGCCCACGAGTTGGTTAAAAATTGCGACTCGTGCCAACGTCAAGGAAAATTTTCGCTACATGATGAAATGCCCAAAATTCCATCCAAGTTTGCGAAATCTTTAACGTGTGGGCATCGATTTCATGGGGCCGTTCCCGTCTTCACGAGGGAACAAGTACATACTCGTGGCGGTCGACTACTTGTCGAAATGGGTTGAAGCGAAAGCGCTCCCCACCAATGACGCCTGAATTGTTTGCAAATTTATTAAATCTCTCTTCGCCTGATTCGGTGCCCCTCGTGCAATCATAAGTGGTCGCGGAACCCATTTTTGCAATGACCAATTTGCAAAGGTCATGCTTAAATACGGAGTTACTCACCGTCTCTCCACCGCGTATCACCCACAAACAAGTGGGCAAGTTGAGGTCTCCAATCGTGGCTTGAAATGAATTCTTGAAAGGACCATAGGTGAAAACCGTGCCTCTTGGTAGGATAAATTGGATGACGCGCTTGTTTAGGGTCACTAAGCTTGACCCATTCCCCAAATTCATTGGTCCTTGGGGAAGGTTTGCAGATCCGTACGGAAGCATTCGTGTATGGAAAGGCATGTCATCTACCAATCGAGCTCGAGCATAAATGGTTGTCCCGGATCTGCAAACCTTCCCCAACGACCAATGAATTCGGGGAATGGATCAAGCTTAGTGACCCTAAACAAGCACTTTGTGGGAGGCAACCCATGCTTATCTTAATCTAATTATAATATTATGTAGTAATGAATACGTGTTTTTTGTTGTGTGAGAGGCTCGCCTCTTTCTTTCCCGTGTTTTGTGTTTTGTGATGATTGTCTAGGATTGTCCCGGATTTTTAAAGCCTCTCGTGCTCGCGGTTTTGTCCTTCGTTCACAAGAGCTTCAAATCCTCAGCTTCATTTGGGAAATCCAATATCCTAATATAATCGACTAACGTTTATCTTTAAGCATACTTAATAAACGGCTTAGAGTAACGTAGAGACCCTTCTTAAGACATTGAGGACAATGTTTAATTCCAGTATGGGGGGGTATCTATTGATTTGATTGTGCTTGCAGTTGTTGTTTTCACGTAATCCCGTTTTTACCATCAAAATACCAAAAAAAATGAAAAATTTTAAAATTTTCAAAAATAAAATAAGTGTTTTGTCACAATTTTGACTTTCCTGCTGGGTAGAAGAATAGAAATAAAATTTTGACATCGATCGAGCGTGATGACTACTAGCATGTTCCTTAAATATTTAGACGAAGCAATTCCGATATTTGCAAGGAACGAAAAATGATAGAGTTTAAGTATGAGTTGATGCAAAACAAGGATATTTAGAAATCTTAAGAGCTCATGTATGTAATTTGTGGCTTTTCTCCCATAAGCTCCTAACTGGACTAATAATACGTGCTATTTTTGGAAATTAAACTTAAATCAACAATTTTTATGTAGCAATAATTTTAGTCTTAGTTCAAATTTATACTTAAATTTTCCAAAAAGAAGTCTTCTCTATATCGTGAAATAAAGTGAAAAAAAAATAATAAAAAATATAAAAAGAATGATGAGTAATAAATATAAATTATGGGCTGATAAAAGTTTACTGCATCTTGCCGGCTCACAACCGATGTTACAACCTTCTAAAGAAATCCCATAGTAAGAATAATAATCCGAGACCGATAAAAGTTTGCTGCATCATGCCGGCTCACAAACGATGTTGCAAGCCTTCTAAAAAGGTCCGAATTTTATATTTGCAACAAATGTTATGTTTAATGTTAAGTTGATTTAATATAATATAGGGAAAATCTCTTTTTCTTAAATTAAAATATGTTTCTTGAACTTAGAACTATTCATTTAAGTCTTTTCTAAATAAGCTATGTATATACGGAAAACCTAAGAGTTTTTTGAAACCGAAAGTTCCTGAGTCCCGATACTATCTCCTTTGGAGTGTCAAAAGCATGGTCACTTAGATCCCAAGTGTTGGTATTGCTGTTACAAAATCGTACTAATTGGGAAGATCTCAGCCTTCACACTCATTACCTCGGGGTGAACTAAAGCATAGAAATTTTGTAAAACGTTGATCCATGGTTAAAATTCGAAATGGCACATTCACCTAAGATATAATAATTACCGGGAGTGAAAAGTTTACAAGTTATAGTTATGAGTAGTGTTAGTATCTTAACTTATATTTAACGGTGATTTCTTTATAAAAGGCATAGTTTGGAAACATGCCTAGTGGCTTATTCTAACCTTTTGAGAGATTTTGCGAGTTATGAAGGAAATGTTGCTCAGTTAGGCTTTTGTAAAGGCTTAACTGAGTGAAGTAAACACTAAGTAGGGTAACAAGAGCTTATCAGAGGTTATCAAATTAATTCAAAACGCATTTAAATTGAAATTACATTAAAGGAAAACATGAATTTAACATGAAACTTTTAAGGAACAAAGAGCTTTTATTAATAATGAAAAAGATTACAAGTTAAAAAGGAGATTATAATTAAAAGTAAATAAGCTGAAAATAAGCTACTCTAAGCTACACTACTCCTACTCCTAGATGCCTTGTGTGTGTGAGGAATAATCCTTTTATAGCTGAGAGGTAAAGGTTCTAGGCCTCTAGACGCTTGGTATGTGCTTAATTACACATATCATTTTCCATTAAAACCAGACTTAAATGACTAAAAACGTACCAAAAATACATTGTATTTGTATGTTTTCTCTTATATTGTGCAGGAAACGAATAACCGACAAAAGGACGAAAAATCAAGCCAAAACAGACAAAACCAAGCACGAAATGGAAAAACGTGAAAAGTCAAAAAGTCAAATTCAAAGTCAACCCCGAAAAGTCAAAAGTCAAAGACGAAGACAAAGCCGAAGAAATACTTAATGGCCCAACCCGCACCCATTTAATGGGCCGGGACAGGCCCATTAAGCATTTTTATCAAAGTTTATAAACCTTATAAACTTACTCCCTTTATAATCCAAACGGCCCAAAACCAGTTTAAAAAGGCCCAATGCATTTAACCATTGTTAACCCATGTCAACCTCTAACATCCTACCCCGTTAGTCCTTTTTGGACTATGAGTGAAAACACTCAACACACACTCAAGGGCCATAACTGCCACTTCCCAAAAATACTTTCCACCACAAAGGACTTTCTATGTAATTAAAATCTACACCTTGGAGGACTAATCTTGCCAAACTCCTAAACCCTCACCCCTATTATCACCAATACAGTGATAAAAACAAACGAACTCCTTTTGGCGCCAAATTTCCAAATTGGTGTCTTCTCCCTTTCTCCCCTCACCCCTGCAACTAAACTATAAAAACATCACCTCTCAACCAAACCCCACATCACATGGGTCATTTTCCATGTTGGCAATCCCATGAAACCCTATTCGTCAAGGTTAATGACAAGAAAATCAAGGGCTTGGATTGATGAACTTGGAGTGCACTCAAATTGAATGGCCAAGATGAGACTTGACTTCTCCTCACACAACAAACACACTCTTATTTCCTCTCATAAAGAAAACACAATGGGAAGAAGAAAAAGATTGAAGAAGTCCATGACCTAAGTCGTTTTTTTTGTATAAATAGGACCCCCATTGTAGCCATTGAGGCATCTAGTTTTAATTTCAGTCATTTACTTAATGTTTTTTAATCATTGTCTTTTAAATTTCCATGTCTTGTAATTTCTTTTTAAGTTAATAAAAATTTGAGAATTTTATGTTTTAAAATCTGTCTTTAAGCACTTATTGTCTTTAAGTCTTGATTAAGTTACTAAGAACCCGTGTTTTGAACTCTTATAAGCTGTTTTTATTAAGTACATTAAACTGATTAAGTAGCTAAGAAAATTCACAAAACGAATCCACCCCTAAATTACCATAGCTAATTTTGGATGATAAGCAAAAAAGGGACGGGCTTATGGACTCTTACTAGCTTGTCTTTGACAAGCTAGAGCTTGTAGATCCCTTTGTTTACCCTGTTTTGAGCAAGGGAAATTGTAAGTTCACTTTTAGATTTTTGCTTATTTACTGTAGCAAGTGCTTATTACTGCTTATTTTTGCTTATTCTAGCTTATTATAGTTCTTTTATGCTTGTGTATGCTTGTTTATTGCTTATATGTCTTTTAGTTAAGTTTTTCATCAAAACTGTCTTGATTTGCCTTTTAACTGCTTATTGCTTGTTGGCTTATTTAAGTGCTTATCTTTGTTTGGACTGTGCTTATTTATGCTTAATATTGCTAGTTTATCATATGTTTTTCAAAAACTTTGCCTTAATCTTTCAAAATCAGTTTAAAAATAGGATTTAAAAAGTTAAAGGGGTGTTTGGTTTAACTGTTTTAAAAGGGCAAAAATGGGTCAAAATGAGTTCTACCTTTTGGGTCACTTTAGTTTAGCTTGAATTCATATTAAAAGCCAGTTTTCATAAGTTGCTAAGTGTTAAAATTTGATTTTAAGATTTTAAAAAGTTGTTGTTTGAATCTATGAGCTTTTAGCTTATTTTATCTACTTATTTGATTAGGCATTTTGAATCTGGCTTATTTGTGATGTTTTTGTGTTTGTTCAAGACCTAAAAGAAGTTAGAAACAAAGTCCATAAGTTTTACATTTGTGTTTTGTGTTTTGATAAAAACCTGTCAAAATATGTGCTAAGTGTCCTTCTTGTTTGAAAAACTGTTTTTTCAAGTGCTTTTTATGGCTTATCTTTTATTTTAAATTGTGTTTTAATTGTTGATATAATCTCATTGAGGTCCATATTTTATCTGTTTTGAGGTCTCAAGTCTGTAAGGATCCATTTTGTTGCTTATTTTTAAGCCCAAAAGTGCCTTCCTAGGCTGTTTTCATATGCAGTTTAGCCATTTTGCTTAATTACTTATTTGTGCCTTATCTGTTTCTTTTCTTGTCTTAAGTATGTCCACATTTGCTTAATAGTTGTAGTTTAATATCTAGGTTAGCTTATTTTTCATTTTGCATTGCTTATTGGAGTTTTTTTTAAAAAGCTTAACAGTGTTAGTAAACTAGGCTTAATGTAATAAAGCTTAAACTGTGACCTTTAACAGCTTATTTTGGTGCTTATTCGTGGTCTTAAAAAAAGTGCTTTTACAAAATTCCCTAAACGTGTACCAATATTTCTTTTTAAAGGCTTATAATTTTAAGGGCCCTCCACAAGGTATTAACCTCCTAGTATTCTATGGGCGCGCGAAGGGTGGTGTCCCTTTAATAGAGTGTTTGCGGTTAGTTTTTAATGTGTGATGTGAGACTCGCTCGCTCACCTATGACTAAACCAGGTTGATGTTTCATCGTGTGGTGCACAGAACTCCGACAATGAGAGTAGTAGCTTGGTCTGGAAAAGCGCGCCTAGTCGTGATTGTGTCTAGTTATGTGGTGTGTATTTTGGTGATGGGATAGAATCGCTGTAGAGATTGATGTAGTGGAAAGAGTTTCATGCGTACTTGTAGATAGAGCTAATTGTAGGTTGTGGGTGGTATTGGAGTGTGATAGGCTGATGTCAAGACTTTTAGGCATTATAAGAGTCTTTTACAACTAGCTTGAGGGGGTGGAGAGGCTATAACTAGTAGATTTATGTCTATCGTCGATCTTAGTCTTAATGAGTTTTGCCTTGTTGGAACTCTCGGCTAAGAAGAGCTCTTGGTAGAGAAGTTTTTATCGTTTCTTTGGTGAGACATAGTGTGTATAAGAGTCCATTTTGTTTCGCTCGGTATCGAGAGATACAATTATGGCGGACATGTTGTTATTTTTGGGGGCTTTATGATTGGCAACTCTGTGTGCTTGATCGGTTGTTTTTTGTTTCCTTGTGATGTGCGTGTTATAAGTACGCGCAATGCTTATGGGAACGCCAATAGTTTTGTGCTCGAGTTGCTATGGCTCTGTGACTTAACTGCGTATCGGAGGGTTTATACGCGCGCCTAATTATGCTATATCGATGAGTGTGGGGATATTTATCAAGTTGTTTTCGTTTTCAGCCTCTAGAGCTTAGACGCATGTTTAAGAAATTGTTGTAGACTAAGCCTCTTTTTTAGTATTTATTGATGATCAATAAACAGGTGAGGCCGCCAGTCGTTGGGCTAGACGAGCGCGTTGCTGTAAGAGTAGGAGACGTATCGGATGTATGTTTTTCTCGTGTTGGGTGTTGAGGAATTTAAGCCTTTTTAGTATAAAAAGCCCTCTGTCACTCTAACAGCTTATTTTTGTGCTTATTTGTGGATAAAAAAAGTGCTTTTGCAAAATTGCTTATTTAGAGCTTATATAAAAAAGTTGTAAAAAATGGCAAGCAAAAATACTTGGGAAGGTGGAAGTCCCGAGTGAGCCAAGGCTCGAACTCGAGACCTCAACACCCTCAACCAAGTATTTTAACTCACACTCCTCTACCACACGCACCCTTGGGATTTTTCTGTTAGCATTTGCACCATCAATTCATATAACCACTTTTTGAGCCCTTTTTCATAATATACTTCGTAGCTTATTAAAGCTTATTACGAGCTTATTTGATAAGCTGGTTTCACCAGCTTATTTTTCCTAGGAACCTTATAACATTTAGGACTTTTATGCAATTTTTCATAATTTTTCAAACTTATTTGCTATTTTTCTTCATTTTTCGTAGTTAAAAAATTTAAAAAGTCTTTTAAAAATAGAAAACTAATTTGGAAAAATACAAAAAAATAGTTTTTTGATTTAGATTAAATATTTTTAGTTTTATAAGTTTTAAAATCATTTTTTAGATTTTAAATTTCATTTTTAACTTTTTAATTTTAATTTAGAAATTAGTTTTTAATTATAAAAAGTAGCGAAAATTATTTTTCTTACTTTTTATCATATTTTAGACTTTTCTAAAGTATAAAATCATTTTCTAGATTTTTTAGGTGTTAATTTGTTATTTTCTAGAATCTTAAATAGATTAAATAGGTTTTTAATTCATAAAAGTTATTAAAAAGTAAAAAAAAATTATTCCTTTTTAGAAAAATTTCTTTTGTCATTTTAGAGGTTTAGAAACTAAGTTTGAATTTTTAGGGTTTAATTTGAATTAGTTGATAATTTTTAGGACACGTTTTAGGATTCCCGGTTTGCGTTTTTAGTTTAAATTTGTGTGCCTTAATTGTTTTTAGTGTAGATGCATTAATTTTCCCATAGACTTAGAAATCCAATCAAAATCTTTGTCATTCAAACATCAAATATCAAACCGACTCTCGACTTTCCAATTCACTCCTCGTTGGGGATAAACGACCCGGGAATCATACTTCCGGATTTTCTACATTGAGGTTTTTGACTATCCTTATTATATATTTATATTTATTATTTATATATTAAAGGGTTAGTTTCAAGAACTAATCAATTTTTGGCGCCAAAAAGTGCTTTTCTTTATTTACGAGTCTTGTAGCTAGACTCAAAGTCACACGTCCTTACGTGACTTCTCCTTTGTGCCTTTTGGCATCTCTTTCCAATTTCATTAGGTGTCGAATTTCTTTGCTTATACTTTCGTCTTCTCTATACTCGGGTCCTAAAGTCAGACTATCTGAGTAATAGGTTTTCCCACGGTCATTGTTATTCTTAAGGACAAAGGGTGGTATGGAATCGGTATTTACATCCTTAAAGTCTTTAAACGCTTCCATCTTATGAGGCATCTTAAATGTGATTTTCTTGTTATCTTTTTCGAAAGTAATCTTTCCCTCTTCCTGATCATAAACAAGACCGGTTTTTCTTACAAATGGTTTTCTAAAGACTACTTCGCCTAGGTGGTGATTCCTTAAATGGTGAATTTTTTCGTTTATCTTTTTCGGTACAAAAGTTAAAAAATACCGTTCTTCTATTTTCATGATCCATTAAAACATAGGTGGGACCTGTTTTTTTTTTCTTCAATATGGTTTTTCCCAAAAGGGGGGGGGTGGAAACTTACTTCTCACTAGGTGGTGGATTCCTATAATTTGCTTAGTGGTGTTCCTCTTTAAAAAATCATGAAAAATTGCATTTGTTTACGTTTGGAAGGTTTTTTCCTTTACGAAAAACTTAAAAAACCCCTGGGGGTACCCTTTCCTACAAAAACTGTTTGTTGTTTCTACTAGGGGTATGGATGGGTTTTATGTTTCTCACTTACTCTAAGGCCCCTTTATTCATGGGGATCCCTTTGTAATGTTGTTTAGGGACATTAAAACATTAATTGGTGTTTTGGAATCGGTTTATGTAAAAGCTTGGTTTGTTTTTTTAGGGAAGTGGGACCAATTCCATGCAGGGGAGATCTATTGTTTATTTTAAGGTTCCCGGGCTCTTAACAAAAATAATCTTCTCTCAACCCTTAGAATTTTGTTAGACCGTGATCAAGCCTTCCTAATCTTTTCCCCTAGAGAACGATAACAACCCCCGAGTCTTGCCTATACTACTACTACAACGGTTAGGTACTCTGCCTATGGAGTTGTAAAACTTCTTTTAGAAGTCCCTTACGACAACCGCATCAAGTTTTTGGCGCCGCTGCTAGGGAATAGTGAGGTTTTGATCATCGTTTAGCTTAGTTCTACTTGCTTGAATCCTTTCAAGTAAGACTTTAATTTCTGCATATTATCTTTCTCGTAGTCTATCTTTTCTTTGTGTGTTTGTTCGTAATCTTCATTGCCTATTCCATTCCTCATCATGGAGAATGAGAATCTATCTTGTTCTATGATATTTGCTTAATTGTATACTAATTTACCCGGGATTTTGCCAAATAAAAGCCAATTAAATGCCAAAAGAATAGAAAATGTGTGCTTTTGTGTCCAATTGTGCAGGAAAGGATTGAAAAGACAAAAAGAAGCAAAAACGATCAAAAACCGACAAGAAACGGGAAAAAGACAAGGAGTCAAGAGCAAGAGTGAGAAATCAGCCAGAGATCACAGCCGGATCAGCCCGACACAGTCAAACTCAGAAATTAAGAGAGTCAAAGGTCAAGAATAAAGTCAAGGGGCCAAAGTTGTCAAGTGTTCAAAGTTTAGAGGTTTATTTGGAAGATTAAAGATCAAGGGGCCAAAGTTGCCAAGAGTTGAAAGATGTTTATTAAAGGGAAAACAAAAGATCTCAAACACAAGGACTGAAGTTGCCTTTTTGAAACTTCCTTTAACACTTAAAATGGGCGGGACAAAGACAAGGACCAAAAGTGTTAATCCTCCAAACATTTAAATAAGCCCCGCTTATATCGCAACAGAATAACAACCCTTAACAGCATTTCCCGCCATTTCTCCCACTCAGCCCAATCCCGAAATTGCCCACACCCCGCTCCCTTTTCTCTTATAAAACTCATTCATACACCTTCACCAATCAACAACAAACACGTGGCATTTCATACACTCTCCCCACTCACAAACAAACACGTGGCAACACATGATTGGTCCGAACACCTCACTAATCCAATCCAACGGCCACAATCAACTCGAGAAAGATCAAAGGCTGTGATTTAAAGGACTATTCTAGAAATTCTTCCCTCCTCTTCACCATTCCTCTATAAATAGAGCATATAGGATTCACTTTTTCTGTTGTTGTTTTAGTTTTTAAATTTTCAGTTTGTGTTTTTCAATTTAAAGCATTTCTTTCACATATTTTTGTAATCAAGCTTTCATTACTTGTACTCTTGCTCATTCATCTTGTACTACATCCTTTTAGCAATAACAACTCAATTTTCAAGTCTTTGTTTTCTTTGATTTACATTTCAAGCCGTTTTTGATCAATAAGCTCTAAATAAGCTAATGTGAGCTTATTGATCCTCATAAGCTCAATTTTAGTTAAACTTTGTTCATTAAGCATTCATTTCCTTATTTTAATCATTTTACACTAAAGGTATGATCATTTGAGTGATTTGAGTTTAATTTTCAAGCAACAAGAGCTAATAAGCTAAAAAATTCAGCTTATTGAGGTTGTAAAGGTTAGAGGCTTTTGGAAGCCAATAGGATCACCTAGACTCTTCACTTGGATGTCTAGGTGAAGAAGAATCTTCAAATTCAGGTTTTCCTTTATATATTTCTTTTTAGCTAAATCATAGCTTATCTCAATTAGCTTATTGTTCTAAATTTTTGCTCTTAAATCCTGTCATTAGTTTACTTAGTTCAAAATTGAACTAGCTTTAGTCTTTTATATCTTTAAATCAAGCTAGATTTCATTTTTATTTTTTTTATCTTAGCTAGTAGTATAATAAGCTTCACTGAAGAAGTAGCTTATTTTTACTTATAAGCTATAGGTTTTATAGCTTATACAGCTCTATTAGGTCATATTAACTAGGTGTAGATAAAAAGTTTTGAAAGTTTTAGCTTTAAGAAAGAATTTAAGTGCAAGTTAATTTTGACAGCATTAGTTAGGGAGTGTTTGGATTTAGCCTACTTTGACTCTTAAAGTCAACTACACCTTGTCAAATCCTTTTACATAGTTGTGTTAGGTTAGTACATCAAGTATTAAGCAGGTTTTAAAAGTTAGATATTTGAATTCTAAAGTTTAGCTTGTAAAAAGTCCTCATTTACACCAGGACAGTTTAGAAGAATAAGTGCTTTTTAGATTTAAGAGACCTATGTCACTTTAGAGGTCACATTGTGATTATTTTCATTTGAACACATGTAATAAGCTAGATATGAGTTTCTAAAGTGATAACTTAGCCTGCACTAGTAAATTTGCAAAACATATCAGCAACAACAGTTAAAACTGTTGTTGCATTTCATTCTTCTAGCTAAACTTTGAGTATTCATAAGTAGGTTATAGAATTTAGAATTTAGCAAACTTCTAAAATTCTATTAGCTTATTTCATTTCACCATTCAGTTTTCAATCTTAAGCATTTTTATTAGCTTATTGTTCCTGTCATAAGTAGCCTATCAGCTTATTTGAATTTCATCTTATTGCAATTTGAATTTTCATAACTAGTTGATAAATTGAAAATCCTTTTACCTAGATAGATTTTAGAAAGTTAGGGTAGCTTAATCTCAAAATTTCAGAACCTAAAATTTAGGAATAAGCTTTTTAGCTTATTCTTAAAAAGCTCAAAAACAGTTCATTAAAATCTTGCACTTTTCCATTATAATTTTCTTTCTAATTTTGTTAACTCTAGGTTAATTTTAGTTTAGATTCTTTTAAAACACATTTTAAGCATCAATAAGCTGTTTTTGTTTCTTAGTTTCATCATGAAATAAGCAAAATTTAAGCCAAAAAATCTGAAAAGTCTTTTGAGCCTTAGTTTCTGTGACAGCAATTAAGTGTTCAATTTTCTAGCTTATTCCTTTGTTAAAAGTAAGAATTGCTTTTATTAAAGTTGTTAGGATTAAGCTGTTAAGCAACTTTGTAGTTTTAAGTTTTTGCTAATTCTCATTTTTTTAATAAGCCAAAAATAAGTAATAAGCTAGGGTCTGTTTAGTACTTTTTCTAAAGTATAGGGTTAATCGTTTTCACTATAGTGTAAAATTTCCAAAATTATCCCGCCTACCCTTATCTTTCCTTTATTTCATTTTCTACCCTGTCTTTTATAAGAAACTAATTAGTTTTAATATTTTAGTTTTTAGTTTTATAAATTTAGGGTTTAGTTTTTTACGAATTAAGTCAAATTAAGTGCAATTATTAATAAAATTGGGGCTTTTTGTTCTTTAATTTTTCTGCACTTTTCTAGAATTTAAAAACCATTTTTCTATATTTTTCTCATTAAAGTTGTATTTTCTAGAAATTAAAATAGATTTTAGTTAATTCATTTTTCTTAGAAAATTCATTAAAAATAGAAAAACAGTTGAAAAATTTTGATTCTTTTTGCATTAATTTTCATTTTAAATCTAGTATTTTTTTTAAAATAAAAGAAAAATTTTAGTGTTGATTTTTAGAAAAAGTTTATTTTTGATAATTCATTAAATCTTAGAAAAATCATAAAAAATTCAAAAATACATAAAAAATTCTAATTCTTTTTCCTAAAATTTTCATTTTAAATTTGTGATTTTTAGGTATAAAATTTGATAAAAGTCGTGTTTTAGATTTTAAATTTCAGTTTTAGCTCGCTTTTATAACGTTTTGTGAATTTAAATTTCGCGCTATTTCATTGTTTTTAATTCATGCTATTATATTTTGTAGTTTAATCAAAAATTCAAAAATCTCTTTACTATTCTAAACTCGAATCCGAATCATTCCTAAATTCTCAATTCACGATTTCGTTGGGACACGACCCGAGGATAAGTACTTCCCGGATAAAAAAATACGGAATTGTGTTTCTTTTGTGAGATTTTACCTTATATTCGCTTGGTTGAGAAGTATTGGAAAGAAATTCTTACGAGATTAATAACTCTTTACGTATATAAATTTGACTACAACCAAATTTTGGCGCCGCTGCCGGGGAAGTCGTGAACGAGTGTTGAAGAATATTCGTCGAAGTAGAGTTTCGAAGATCCTTCCTTTGGAAGTTATTTTGCTATTTTTCTATAAAAATATAAAAAGTTCATTAATTCGATTCCTATCGAATTAAGAAAATAAATAAATAATAAACATTTGGATACTAGCTATCCATCTTAAACCATTCCAATAGACAAAAAAAAAACAAATCGTGAAGTACTTGCGAGGTACGACGGACCTTTAAGTATACAAACTAAAAGGTGAGTTTAAGGGAAAGTGATAGCTATTCTCTAAGTAGCCATTGCGGCCCGCTAAGCTTTTCCGAGCTCACTTTTCGTATTCTTAGAGACTTATCCTGAAGCTTTAAAATCGATTTACCAAAAATATTTTTGTTTTCTTTCCTAATAAATACTAAAAAATTTAATTTTCCCCAAAAAGAATCTCTCATCTCAAATTTTCTTATGTATTAATCACCGAAAGCTAAAATATTCTTCTTATTCCTTCTGATTTGTTTTAATTCTCCTTTTCTTTATCCTCTATAACGTTAATTCTTATGGCGCTTAATCGATCAAATCCCGTTATTCAATCACAAAGAGTTGTTCAACTTTGTGGAACTGGTACACTAAAGAGTGTTGTTCAATAGGAAATCTCAAAGACCAAATCATTGTTCCTGTGTCCGACTCTTTTCAGCATTGTGCGGTTTGTGGAACCCCAGTCGATGGTCCGTATTGTCAAGATGTACTCTATACGTACGAAATTCTTGAAAAAGATTTTTGTTAGCATATTGTGTGATAATGGAGTTTTCCAAATGTTCATAGATAACTCCCGAATCGTCCAATGACAATACCAACGCTGTCAATGCTCCTCGAGAGCCAAGCGTTGTTGATCAAGACCCCGGTGTGAATATTTCACAAGATCCTCCACAAATCGATCATAATTGTTGTTATGAGTGCGGTGATTCATTAAATGGGATTTTTTGTCAAAAATGCATTTGTGAATTTTGTGGAAAAGGTGCTCACTTCGGTTACAACTGTCCACCAAAAGACCCCATCATTTCTGAGCTGGAACCGTGCTATAATCAAACTTTTGATTGTTTCCCACATGATTTACAAACTCTTCCACAACAATATTTTTGTTGTGAAAGATGAGGAAGGATCTCATGAGCTTACCAATGTCACCGATGAACCAAGAGTTTTTTTATTCTCATTTAATCCTGTTTTCGACCAATTTCAATACCCACATTTTTCCGATGATTTATCATACTCCTCCATAGGCAAGTATGTGAAATGCTACAATGCTCAGCTGACCATATAGGAATCTATGCAAAACTTCTTGAAGAAGTATGATCACATACCTCATAATGAGAAGAGCATCAAGTTATTGCTTGCGGAGGAGAAATTTTTGAAAATCAAACAAGTTGTGGAAGAGGAGCAAACTCAACCTGAGTATTTGCAAGCATTGTTGCAAAGTCTTCTTAATGATTTACAAATTCTTAAATGCAATTCAAGGCCACTACGGCGAAGACATTGGGTACTAACCAAATCCGGAGTAAATATCAAAGAACGAAAATAGAGGATGGGAGAGTATCGAGAAATGATACATGAAGCAACAAATTGTGGTCTGTATAGAGAGTATAAAGAAATAGATAATATATTTTGTGTTGATGACGGTAGGACATACAGGAGTAGCGGATGAGAAAGGACTCATGTGTGAAGCAGTGATGAGGAGAGATTGTGAGTCGATACAATTCATTAGCCTCAGATATACTAGACAAGGGGATGTTGAGAGGAAGATGCTTGGTGGGGTGTGTGCGCGGTTATATGTGTGAACGGGCGCAGCGCGAGTGTGGGGGGGGGGGTCACGAAGCATCTCCTAAGGATAGTATCATATCTTTTGTGGTGTGCATGCTACCTTATCAGTGTTTATTAGCGCGTAGCCTTTCATGGAGAACGTGGTAGTAGGTGAACTGACGGGCTGAGTAACAAATAATATCTTGTGAGTAGATAGTGTGTTCATTGGCATAGTGTCCTGATATGTGGGGGTGAGGGGGGGAAGGAGTCGAATATCATCATAATTCGACATATCCCTTATATCTCGATCTCATACACAGCGATATCCTACAGAACATTGCCGGCGATGGACGTGTGGAAGCAGATGCGTCTACTCGTACACATGAGCACATTCGGTGGGATTGCGGGGAAAGGAGCATAGTGATCGTAAATAGTGAGTGTGTGAGTGTGACACCTCGTTACACTTGCGGTACCTCATGTGGACAGGCGTAGTAGTGCACATGATTAATGTGTAGGGGAGGGAGATGCAGTAGCAGGGAGGGTGGTAGTGGGATGAGTGGAGTAATGTCGAAGTTGGTCGGATAGCAAGATGGAGATTATTAGGGGAGTGGTATTGAGGGAAATATACAGTAAGGATTTCAACACAGTATTGGTATAGTCAGTGAGACACTGGTTAATATAGGGCTTGTCATTACACACAAACCACTGTGTGAGGAGATTGTATTCCATTTTCGAGAAGTCCACACCAGCAATAGATGGAACCACAGGAGCGACCGCTTTATCTCCGACTTCTCTTCGCAAGATCGTATGACACTAGGCTTATGTCAGTCGATTGATGTGAATACCGACGACGATGACCGATTATGAATGACGATTTTTATGATTGATTTGATATTGAGGGAGGACGGAGGAGAGATTAGATCTCGACATTTCTAAGATTCGTATGACATTCCTCTTCGGGAGAAATAAGTCGAAAGTTATCTTTTAATTGAAAAGATTAACGTTCTTAGTCCTCTCTCCCTATTCCGATTGTCTCCTATAATTTCCCCTCCTCTACTATCCCCGTAGTGGATCTTGATTTGCCATTTAGAGGAAGGCGGAGTGCTTAGTTTTTCGGATAACTCGATAACACGGGGTATCGAGAGTGACCATGACTCGGGGGAGGACACTACGTCCATTGATGATTTACCCCTTGATGACTCGATGATTCTTTCCGAGTACGAGTCATTTACTTTTGATGATGAGCCCGTGATGGCTGAAGTTAATGCTTTTTGATAAATTAACACATAGTGAACTTTCTTACCCGGTAAGGTGAAAATGTTTGTTTCAGATGAAGAGAAGATTCCTTCACAATAACTACCCGAACATTTTTTACCATTTGTCCACCTATCCTGAGGGTTTTACCCGTATACGTACTCCACGGGGAGTGAAGAAAAATTTTTATCCGGGTATTTCTGTGATAATGATGCTTGGAGGCGGGAAGTCGCGAGCTGAGTAGAGACGAACGGATAGTGAGTTAGCTCCATCTAAAGCTCTTTTGACTCTTAATGTTTTTGACCCACCACACCCCCCCATAATGGACTTTAATGTTACCGAAATGCATTTTCTGGGTTCGATTTTCTATCTTGAAAATCTTTTCTAAAAAGTTTGTTGAACCCGGAATCAAAAATGCTTTGGTATATCTTTCATCTCTAGTTTGGGGAGGTTGTCACCTCTTAGATTTTCTTCACCATTGCTATTATCCACCATAAAAACCTAGTTTGGGGAAAGAGTCAAGCGAAGGGGACTCTATAATAAACAAGCGCTTCGTGGGAGGCACCCCATGCTTATCCTTTTATTTTCTTTTCAATTTTCTTTCTATTTTCTTTGCTTCCCCAAGGACAAATCAATTCGGGGGCGAGTATAGCTTGTACTCGGTTAACAAAAACTAAGCCGTTTTAGAGATGTTTTGAGCTAACAATGTAAAAGAAGAGAGGAAGCTTGTTCTTTTTCGTCTCTTGTTGGTTGTTTGTGATTTTTGTCTAGGTTTTCCGGATTTTGGAAGCTTCATGGTTCAATATTGTGGAAGGACAAAGCAATTCCTACAATTTCCATCGATGGTCTCCAATCTTCTCTTCATAAATAAGGAAATCTCTTATCCTTGTTCTTTATCGAACTAACATCTATTCTTTTGGCAAGACCATAGAATTTTTGTTAAAGATTCCTTTTGCTTTTGACCCTTATTTTTAAACTTTGAGGACAAAGTTTCATTTTAGTTTGGGGAAGGATATCTTCGATATTGACTTGCACTTCACGCAACCTTGTTTGAATCTTTTTGAATTACCTTTTTGTGAAAAAAGTGAGAAATTTTAAATTTTTGCTTACAAGAAAAGCTCAAAAGAAGCTTAAGTTTGGAAAAAACACCTCTTTTTGGTAGTCCGTTGGTGAGAAATAGGAGTTAATTTTGACTTGACCGGGTGAAAAATGCCCTAGCTAGTTCTTTAACCTACCTTTTGTAGGGCCAAGCTTTCACAAATCCTATTGCTTTGGATTTTAAAAATGTGAAGAACAAGAAATGATGTAGTTAAATATAAGTGTATTTGCTTAAGCAAGGTTTATTTGGAAAACCTAAAGCTTATATGAATGATTTGTGTCTTTTTACTCCCACAAGCTCTTAACACACTTAATCATACAGCTTCTCTTTAATTTAGGCTACGGTCAACCAATGTCTTTTAGAAAAAGACTTACATTTTGAAAAAAAATAATATCATTTAATATATGTAATTAAATTTTTGGTTTCAAATTTAAAAGTTGCTATATCTCTCTATCTCTCTCAGTGAAATTTTTTCCATTCATTCAAAAAGATAATTATAAAAAGAATGCCAATGAAGCATTTCTAATGCAAAAGCATTATTTTTCGTGCCAATGAAGCATTCGAAAAAATAGAATAATAAAGCTATATGTAGTTTTTAATCGTTGGCGTATCCATGTTGAGAGAAAGACTCGGATGGGGTCGCAACTAAGGATTAAAACCCCCTATGTACGTAAGGACAAGGTTCGTATGCATTCAATCATCACTAGGGAGCGAGGCCTAGGGTGATGATTGCAACAAAGGGACTTTGATTCTAGGCATGTAGGAAAAGGTTGTTGTCGCGATACACCCACCAACGTTAGCAGCGGTGTGGGGGTTCGAACTAAAAACACCGGTTGTTGTTGCGAATAATCTTATTGGGAGAAAAGGCCTAAGTAGGGGTTCTGAACTAATGCACAACATTCCTATTGCAAGAAAAAAATAATTATAGTACATGGAAAATAAAAAGAATGGTTAAAAATTTCATTTTCTCAAATCAATTTATAAGTTTTGTTTCCTAATCTCTTTTAGCTTTGAGTCGAGATTTATCTATGTTATTAACATTTGAGCTCACAAGGCTTATTTGTAAAGCTTAGATGAATTTCAACTATGAAGATAAATTGATCTATGGTTGAGTTAAAAAGAGTGCACACATCTTAATCATTAATTTATTCCCGGGAGTGAAAAGTTCACAAGTTGTAAGTATAAGAGCTTAATCATTTGGACTTATAAAAGACAATTGATCCTTGTTTAATAGCTTTGTTTAGTCTAGTGAAAAGTCAAGGATGACGAATTTTCCTCTTTTGTGCTCTATTAATCGGGAGTAGCCTATTTCAATGAGCCTAAAAGTTGCAAAGTTGCAATGATTGCCATTAATGTGTTTCCAAGAGATTAAATGTTGAGAAAAGTGAAAGTTGTTTAAAAGGTGATTCATAAAAGATCTAAACAAGCATTTTGGAACACTACTAGATATTACAAAGTGTACACTTCATAACATTGCGTGAGGACACGGCAATCCTTTAGTTTGGGGAATTTTGATATTTGCTTAATTGTACATTTAATTACCCGGGATTTTGCCTAATAAAAGCCAATTAAATGCCAAAATAATAAGAAAAGTGTGCGTATTGTGTCCAATTTTTGCAGGGAAAGGAAGAATTGAAATAACAAAAAGAAGCAAAAAACGATCAAAAACCGACAAGAACGGGAAAAAGACAAAGAGTCAAGAGCAAGAGTGAGAAATCAGCCAGAGATCACAGCCGGATCAGCCCGACTCAGTCAAAGAAAGAAACAAAGAAGTCAAAGACCCAAGATCAAGTCAAAGGGCCATTAGTGACAAGTGTGAAAGGTTTATTTGAAGATTTGAAGATCAAGGGCCAAAGTTGCCAAGAGTTGAAAATACTTTATAAAGAAGAAAATAGAAGAAAACAACAACAAGGGCTAAACCTGCCATTCTCCAAACTTCTTTATAACTACAAGTGGGCGGAAGCAAAGACAAGGACCAATTGTGTCAATATCCCAAACATTCAAACAATAAGCCGCTTTTCTCGCAACAGAATAACAGCCTATAACTGAATTTCCCGCCAAGAATTCCCACAACCCAATCCCGAATTTTTCCAACCCCCGCTCCTTTTTAAGCCCTCAATTCGTTCATAAACTCTTCACCAATCACAATTAAACACGTGTAAACATCCTATTGGCCTTGCCACCTCACCAAACCCATCAAACGGCCACAAATTGACTTCAAAGGATCAAGGGCTAGGATTTAAAGGAATCCTCTAGAAATCTTTCCCTCTCTTCACTACTCCTCTATAAATAGAAGGCTAGGACATCATTTTTTTAGTTGTTGTTTTAGTTTTTAAATTTTCAGTTTGTGTTTTTCAATTTAAAGCATTTCTTTCACATATTTTTGTAATCAAGCTTTCATTACTTGTACTCTTGCTCATTCATCTTGTACTACATCCTTTTAGCAATAACAACTCAATTTTCAAGTCTTTGTTTTCTTTGATTTACATTTCAAGCCGTTTTTGATCAATAAGCTCTAAATAAGCTAATGTGAGCTTATTGATCCTCATAAGCTCAATTTTAGTTAAACTTTGTTCATTAAGCATTCATTTCCTTATTTTAATCATTTTACACTAAAGGTATGATCATTTGAGTGATTTGAGTTTAATTTTCAAGCAACAAGAGCTAATAAGCTAAAAAATTCAGCTTATTGAGGTTGTAAAGGTTAGAGGCTTTTGGAAGCCAATAGGATCACCTAGACTCTTCACTTGGATGTCTAGGTGAAGAAGAATCTTCAAATTCAGGTTTTCCTTCCTATATTTCTTTTTAGCTAAATCATAGCTTATCTCAATTTTAGCTTATGTTCTAAAATTTTTTTGCTCTAAATCCTGTCACTGTTTACTAGTTCAAAATTGAACTAGCTTTAGTCTTTTATATCTTTAAATCAAGCTAGATTTCATTTTTAAATTTTTTTATCTTAGCTAGTAGTATAATAAGCTTCACTGAAGAATAAGCTATTTTTTTACTTATAAGCTATAGGTTTTATAGCTTATACAGCTCTATTAGGTCATATTAACTAGGTGTAGATAAAAAGTTTTGAAAGTTTTAGCTTTAAGAAAGAATTTAAGTGCAAGTTAATTTTTACAGCATTAGTTAGGGAGTGTTTGGATTTAGCCTACTTTGACTCTTAAAGTCAACTACACTTGTCAAATCCTTTTAACATAAGTTGTGTTAGGTTAGTACATCAGTATTAATCATTTAAAAGTTGATATTTGAATCTAAAGTTAGCTTGTAAAAAGTCTTCATTTTACACCCCAAAACAGGACAGTTTAGAAGATTAAGTGGCCTTATTAGATTAAAGACCTATTGTCACTTTAGAGGTCATATTGTGATTATTTTCATTTGAACACATGTAATAAGCTAGATATGAGTTTCTAAAGTGATAACTTAGCCTGCACTAGTAAATTTGCAAAACATATCAGCAACAACAGTTAAAACTGTTGTTGCATTTCATTCTTCTAGCTAAACTTTGAGCATTCATAAGTAGGTTATAGAATTTAGAATTAGCAAACTTACTAAATCTAGTTGCTTATTTTCATTTCACCATTTTCAGTTTTTCAATCTTATGATTTTTATTAAGCTTATTGTTCCTGTCATAAGATAGCCTATCAGCTTATGTTGAATTTCATCTTATTGCAAAGTTTGATTTTTCATAACTAGTTGAAAAATTGAAAATCCTTTTACCTAGATAGATTTTAGAAAGTTAGGGTAGCTGTAATCTCAAACATTTTCAGACCGAAAATTATGATAAGCTTTTTAGTCTTATTCTTAAAAAGCTTAAAAACAGTTCATTAAAACCTTGCACTTTTCCATTATAATTTTCTTTCTAATTTTGTTAACTCTAGGTTAATTTTAGTTTTAGATTCTTTTAAAAACACATTTTAAGCATCAATAAGCTTTTTATGTTTTCTTAGTTTTTCATCATGAAATAAGCAAAAATTAAAAGCCAAAAAAATCGAAAAGTCTTTTTGAGCCTTAGTTTCTGTGAACAGCATTAAGTGTTCAATTTTCTAGCTTATTCCTTTGTTAAAAGTAAGAATTGCTTTTATTAAAGTTGTTAGGATTAAGCTGTTAAGCAACTTTGTAGTTTTAAGTTTTTGCTAATTCTCATTTTTTAATAAGCCAAAAATAAGTAATAAGCTAGGGTCTGTTTAGTACTTTTTCTAAAGTATAGGGTTAATCGTTTTCACTATAGTGTAAAATTTCCAAAATTATCCCGCCTACCCTTATCTTTCTTTTATTTCATTTTCTACCCTGTCTTTTATAAGAAACTAATTAGTTTTAATATTTTAGATTTTAGTTTTATAAATTTAGGGTTTAGTTTTTTAATTGGTCAAATTAAGTGTCAATTAGTTAATAAAAATTGGGGTTTTTTGTTCTTTAATTTTTCTGCACTTAATTAGTTTTTAAAAACCATTTTTCTATATTTTTCTCATTTAAGTTGTATTTTCTAGAAATTAAAATAATTATATTAATTCATTATTCTTAGAAAATTCATTAAAAATAGAAAAACAGTGACAAAATTGATTCTTTTGCCTTAATTTCATTTTAAATCTAGTATTTTTTTTAAAATAAAGAAAATTTAGTGTTGATTTTTAGAAAAAGTTTATTTTTGATAATTCATTAAATCTTAGAAAAATCATAAAAAATTCAAAAATTCATAAAAAATTCTAATTCTTTTTCCTAAAATTTTCAGAAACTGGTTTTGTGTTTTCTTTGGATGTGAGTGATTCGGCAAACCTAACCTGCTTGTCCTTTTTCCTTGGTATGACCTCAATTAATTGAGGACCACAATTGTTGATGCTAGGGCATGATCTACTTATGTGTGAAAGCAAATCCTGAATGACTTTGGTATACCTAAAGGCAGACTCTAAAAGTGGATCTTGAGGATAATTTGCTTTTACATGTTCGACTATATCCATAAGGACCAAAGCTTCTTCCTGGTTCAAATGCTCATTCTCAGTAACAAGTTTTTTCGAGTCATAAAGTTGTTTATAAGTCTGTTTCAAATGCTCATTCTCAGTAACAAGTTTTGTCACTCTATGTTCCAATTCAATGTTAAGTGTCTCTATTTCATCCATGTCCATTTTGACTGAACTATCCTCCCCATTTCCTTTTAAGGACTTAATTTGCTCTTTCAACTTGACTATGACAGTGTCTTTCGCTTGAGACTGAGCTTTCAATTCACTTAATTCGAACAATTGAGTAAAACTCGGAGCATTTTGATTTAAAACACTGTTTTCTTGTTGAAAAATTTCTTGATTAAGTTGAGAATCAGCTTCCAAATTGATGCAATGTTTTTCAAGATTTGTAAAACACTTGCAAAGTTTATCGTAAGTTTCTTGATCAACAAAATCCTTTTTCTTGAGAAGCTCAGTCTCGAGTTCGAGACACTTTTGACATTCAGGCACAGTTTCACCACTTGCATTCACAGACAAGTTCATAACAGTTTGTACAATATCCTTATCAATAGCTTGTGTCAAGAGTCGTTCATTTTCACCCAAAACTTGATTCATTTTAACTTCGAAAGTTCTGGACTCCAAGCGATGTTGTTCGACAGCCTGTTCCATCTGATAAAAGACTTTTTGGACATCAGCAAGCTCTTCAACCAAGTATCGGTTGAAGTTATTGAAGATATCTTTTAAGTTTTTTATAAACGGAATGATCTCATCTCGAAAACAAGCCTTTGTATGTTCAAACCCCCACGTGCCCTCAGTGATAGCTGTGGCAGTGGTTCTTTCTTTAACAACCTGATCAAAGCCAGTAAGATAGCGTTTAAGCTCTTTCAAGCTAGTATTCACCATACTTACTGTAGGAAGTTCTTTTGGAACCTCAACTATGACGGCATGTTGTGAAGAATGAGATGGGTGCCTAAAGGTGGAGCACCGAAGTCTCTTTCCAAAGGCATGTTCAGAATATCAATCATTTTGTCCGAACAAAATCGTTCTATAATCGTTATTTAAGAAATCATAATAAAGGGTCTCGTGTTTATTTTATTTTTCACAAAACAATGGATCTTTTTCTTTCAAAAGCAATTTTTGAACGACTCTTTTCAATATAGCCTAATGTTATCATCAGAATCATGGACACAATCCTTTTCTTCAAATACAGAAAGGTTTTTTCAAAACCGATAGCTTGTTTTCGAGGAATGATCATAACCACGGTTCGGAGTTAGTCAGCATACGAACATATTGCGCAGAATTGACCTCTTTTGAAAATGAAGGTGTATCAAGTTGCTTAATTTTCTTTTCTAACTTAATTTACTCTTTCAATATTCTGTTTCCTCTAATGCAACTTATTTATTATCAAGTTAAAACTGTTTTCATTAAAGAAATCCTTTTCTTGCCCTTGTTCGAAAAGATTTGTTGCTTAAGATGTGCAATCTCGATTCAAACCGTTCATTTGAACTGAAAACTGTTTCAACATTTTGTTTTCTTCCAACCTTTAACCTCTTCTTTATATCTGTCAAGCTCCGTAGTCAAAGCTTTATGACAGAAGTTGCAATGCGCACTTGGGTAGTTAACTCAATTGGTCAAACATAGACAATATCAGAACATCTTGTTGAGCAGAAGAGTTAGAATTCTGAACAGTTTCCTGTTGTGTTTCACTCAGATACTGAGAATAAGGAATGATATTGCTATCACTGGTTATATCAGTTTCTGTCTGACTCACATCATTGGACTGTTCAGAAGACGTCATTATCTGCTCACTTTGATTGAATAAGTCATAGTTCAGATTATCTTGATTGTGTACCTCAGTGAGTGCATCTGAGCCATTCCTTGAGAGATTGGCCATGAGAGCAATCTTGGCTGAATTGAGTTCATCACAATCAGAGTCATAGGCATCCAGATCATCGGCTTGATAAGCAGCATTGTGGGTGATGACTGTCTGAGAGGTTTGAATATCAGGAAGTCCTGGATCTGCCAAAAATGCTATTTCTTCCTCTGTTAAAGCTTGACCACCTGCTTGAGCTTGAACCAACAACACTTTATCGTTGAACCATGTTTCATCCCTTTTCCTCTTGGGCTTAGTGCACTGCTTGGCAATATGACCCTCCCCTTTGCAATTGTAACAAATAACAGTCCGTTGTTTCCCCGTGTTGCTACCACTTGCACCAGGTGTGTATTTTCTTGTTGTTCCAGCAGCATAAGTAGTTTGTCTCCCCTGAATAGGTTGCACACTCACTTTTCCATCATAGATGGTAGCTTGTTGACGAGGATTTGACGAAGTCCTTAGCTGATTGTTCGTAGTAGGATACCGGGATGTGACAACAGCAGTTAAGAATGATATCATGTGATTAATTGCGTCAATTGGATCATCCCCCTTCTGGAACACTAGAATAACTAAACTGGAGTCTGGTTGGAAAAACTCAGGTTGTTGCTGTTGATAGGTTGTGGGAGCATATTCTAACTGTGGGATTGATGGTTGTTGAGAATAAACGTTGTGGTGAACGGTAGATTGATACTCATTTGTTGGATAAGTAATAGAAAGAGGTGTTGATTGATTGGTTGAGAATTGTTGATGTTGATAAGGTGTAACAAACTGTGAAGACTGATATGGTGAAACTGTTGAAGTAGAGACTGTGGGTGAGTGTGTAGATGAGATTGATAAGCTGGCTGAGTTAATTGGTGAGATGCAACTAAAGCAAGAGGATCAGGGTTGCGTTCATGCATCAAACGAACTTCATTTGCATGTCTTTCATGTTGTTGCAGGTGAGCATGAAGCTGATCAACGTTGGTAGTGTGCAAGTCTTTGACCAATTTAACATCAGTAACAAATTTGCTCCATTCATCAGGAAGAACCTTCATCATCAGGAAGAGTGATTTAAGTGAAACTTGAATGTACACTTTGAAACTTGCTCCAATGGCATCTTGTTAATGTTCAGAATCATTGACAGTAACAGAGTGAACCTCAAGTAAGAAACTCATGTAACGTCTCCTCCTTTCCATAGTAAGTGAACTTAGTCGAATTCGATCATACACTTGCACTCACCTGTTCTTGAATTGTTAAATTGACAGTTTCCTTGCATCCACATTAATTTAATCTTCTCCAAAGATCTTCTTTTGCCACACATTGTTGACGTCTCAAGAGCCAAAATATTTCAGTTGGTAGGTAACCTTGAGAATGAATTTATTATAGTGCTTTTGATGTCGCAATCCGCTTGAATGGCTCACAGGAGTTAGTTCAACATATTCCTTTTAGTCCTGTTACTGCCATCCTTCAGAGATTGAAGGCCAAACAAGTGGTCCTTATTATCAACAGATGCAAGAATCATTCTATCCATGGGTTCTATTTCATCATATAAAAGTTCCATATGCTTTTCACATTAATCATCACAAGTTTTTTCAAGCATACGGTGTTTGTTTGTCTCCTCCTCCAGAAAGAAAAGGTGAATTTATCAGCAAGAGTCGAAATTGTGGTAATCAAAAAATTACAAAGTTGATCGTCGTTGTAGAAAGAAATTGTGTTTGGTACGTGATTGTTGAGTCTTGAAATGAAACTACACGGGATTTTACAATTCTTGACAAAACCGGGAAAACAAACAAGTTGTTTCACGGGCTATTACCAGTCAAAGAATAAACCGTATAATTTAAAAAAAACGATGTTAATTTTAAGTAAACTTAATTTAAGCTGTTCGGATCCAACTCGTTCGCCCTGTTTGTTCGTCCTACTAACTCGTTAATCGGTCCAACTTCCTCGTTCGGAGACCTGCAGAGTTCGTTTATCATCTAGTGCAATCACTAGTTCGATTGTCAAAGTACACCTAGTTCGATCCTACTAGTTCGGTCCTGCTTGTTCGGTTGTCACTAGGAAAGAACTCGTTCGGTTGTCACTAGGAAGAGACCTCGTTCGGTGCAACTAGGAAGGCACTCATTCGTTGTCATAGTAAGGAACTCGTTCGGTAAGAAATTGTCACTAGGACAGTAACTCGTCCGATTTGTCACTAGTAAGGAACTCGTACGGTTGTCTCTAGAAGGAACTCTTCGTTTCTCCTTCCTTGTTCGGTCCCAACTACGTTCGGAATCCTACAGTTACGAAACTCAAATTTTCAAACTAAAAAAACACTATTTTTAATGGTTTTATATAGCAAAAAATTTTCTTGTACAACTAATATTAACTAACCCTAAGGAACATAAAAATAGAAAACTTTAAGGTCTTTAAGCAAAAAAAATTTGAATCACTAATTTTTGACTCTTTGTAAAGTTTTTGAACACAAATCAAACACAAAAAAAACAAAACTAAAAACAACACTCCATGGCTCCTTGAATACCAAAATGTAAAAATACTAGTAATCTTAGATCAAACCAAGAACACGAGGTGAATTGTGTAGGGTTGTATGTAAGAGTGAGATTGGGTTGGAAAATGGATGAAGTGTATTAATAATGAAAAGTAGTAAAAATGATGAACAACCAAAACCCTCTCCAAGACTAGGAGAGGGCCTATAAATACCCTAACATTGGCCGCCATGGGCTAAGTTTGGGCGCTGGGCCCTTGAATACACATGTACTAGAGGCCCTCAACTAGTAAAAAGGTGCCTCCCAACGGGCCATGCCGGACTAGATTACTAATCTAATCATGATACTAACTACGAGCTAAGACCTGTTACAACTTGGAAGTGACCGACACTTTTCGTGTTTCCAACAATTTTCTTTTTTAGTGTATGCACACTCGTTCCCAAACTCGTAATCTTCATAATCAACAACACCAGGCTCCACCACCTGTTGTTGAACAATTTAATCTTGAAGAACCAATTGAAAATCCAGATCCACTAGCTAGCGCCGAGGATGATAACACGACTATGGGCTCATTGGCTTGAAGCACCACCGCAGGGTTACATGATGCCATCGTTTGTGCCCGAAATCACATCACCGCGACAACTTTGAGCTTAACAAAGCAGAACGGGTCTTGCTTAAACCTATAACCACCTCGTATCAATAACCTCTGTCCAATACAAAAACAAGCAATTCCTTTGGACATGACAAAGAAGATCCTCGATGCCCACACTCCATTACGATATTTCTTTCAGCAAGATCACTCTATGATAAGTTCCTCCCGACGTCCGAGTAATGTCGATAAAGCTTATGCTTTTCCCATTTCTTTCTCTCGAGGGGCACACCCCGGATTTGGCTTGAAAAGAACCCCCACGATCTATATCAAACAATGGGATGAATCTTGTCTTAAAATCATCAACAAATTTTTGTTCTTTTTTCTTTTTTTTCAAATTTTTTTTCCCTCCTCTAAAAACTATAAAACCTTCGAAATGAAATCACGAGGTTTCAAAACAAATATTTGATGAGACGTTTTATGAGCAATGTCCGATTAATTAACGATCGTTCTTCGGCCTGTCCGATTCATCAATGGGGGGGCTTTCAGATTGCATCAAACTCGAAACATTATCTATAATGCCATTTGAACACTACTAACGATTCAAGATTCGTTTAAATTCATGGCGCGGGTGGCAACTTTTTGGATAAAAATGCCTCGTGAATTGCCTAAGAATCATGAAAGCAAATCCAAAGTTCGTATTCACATACACAAACCAGTTGTTTGCCAAATAGTGAGTACCCGCAACTTTCCATCTTCCACCCCCCGGAATCTCTTCCGATTTCCTGAGTTGAAAAATATGGTGAAAAGCTTTACTTCTTGATAAGAAAATATCAATTCTCACCCTCCGACTCCCTCAAAGCGTTGAAGAAGATTTTTTTACTGCGGTGTGCTCCATTCCTACCAAACTTGTCCCAGCCACCACGGCAATGTTTATCGAATAATATTTCAAGAATATGCTCTCAAGCAGGCTCAAGCTAACAACAAAACTACAAACAACCAAGAAAACACCGGCAATCGAGCCCCGATTTCAAATCAATTCGACCATCCCCTGTTTCCTCCCGTTCAACAACATAATGAATGTGCAAATCTAAGAACAATCAGAATCGTTACAACAACCAAAACCGAGGAATTTCAATCGACTCCACTTAACCAAACTCTCCAGTTCATTAAGGTCAAATCTACGACCTCAGTTGTTCAAAACCTCTGCTTAACAAGCTCCAAGCTCCCTCAGCTCCCCTATCATCAAGCTCCAGCTCCTCAAATTCAAGTGTATTAAGGAATATATCAAGCCGTACGTAAAAAGGGCTAATGAGCTTGGGTGGCAAAAAAATGAGGAACATCAAACTCAAGGACAAAACCATGCAAAATCAATAGACCAATCCCACGGACATGCTTCCAAATTTGTCACTTCCAAAACCGCCTCTACTTCGGTAACCTCCCAAGTAACACTGTTCACTAACCCGAAGTAAGATTTAAAGGGTATTACCACGCGAAGTGTGTAGCTTACAAGACCCTACATTCTCTTACTAACTTCTGATCTTCTCCTAACTGTATGGAAACGAGACCCCAGGGTCACAAAGGACAGATGAGGACACGATGCTCCTACTAATAACGAAGCACCAAAGACGTCCCACCTCCGGTTGTCCCTGTTGTCAATCATGAATCAATCTCGGAGAGCCCGTAAATGCTCTAGTATGCTTCAAGGCCTAACCAAAAAGCATCATTCCTTCCCTTCAAGAAGAAATGAAGAAAACGTCTGAGAAAGCTAACGACCAAATTGAGAAAATCTACGAAAACTTAAATTTGAGTTTCGAAAATTAGCTTTAAATATACGGATGCCTTGCTGATCCATAAGCAAAATTTCGCCTCTACTCTTAAAAACCTTAATCGGAAACAAAGAAAGATGAGTTGTAATAACTAAAACTCCCATTAAATGAGAATTGCTCATCGGTCATCCCTAAACAAGTTACCTAAAGAAACTTGGAGACCCTGGCCCGCTTCTCATTCATGTTAATTCTCCAGGATCAAATACATCAACGCTAGGCCGATCTAGGCGCAAAAGCATAAATCTTATCCATAATTCCGTTTGGAAAAAGAAATATCTCTCTCTTCCCGAACTAACCCCTGAACTTGCATACGCTAGAGTTAGCGTACCTTCAATTCATCTAACCAATCGGTATCGCTAAGACGTTCTATGGTAACGGTGGAAAAAGTTCCAATTTCTTTCCATTGTTCCACACAAGCGATTTCGTAGTCGTCGATTTTGAGCCACAACCCCCCGATACCTTTGATTCTCGGAGAGTTTCTTAAAGACCATCGTGCAATTAATCGATGTATACGAGGGTGAATATAATAACCCTCGTGTTGGCCAATGAGAGGCCTTTACAGTCAATCTGGACCAAACTTCGAATACACGCTTTAATTACAATCATATGACGGCAAATCGAATTGGACGTCATTATATGGCTTGTTGAGAATACGGTACTCTCAAGAAGTTCTTGGTTTCATCGAAAATGTGAGTGAATATCGAGTGGCAAATCTCACTCCTTACTATGATCCAACGTCTCTACATGTTTCTCCCAACTTAAACTAAATCCATTCGGGACAGTAATTTTCGTCTCCTTTTCGAAGAAAGCCGACTCTTTCGTGCTATAGAGATGATCCAACTTCACCGAAGTTGATCCTACATATTATGACACTGATGGGACATTCTTTACTCCGTCCGAAGCAATTCTTAATAGTAAGATCCCTCACGCACCACCAACCTCCAATCAAAAATTATTTTCCTGAAACACGAAAAAATCTTAAAATCGTTTAAGCAAACTCTTCAGTTAATTGACCGCCTGAGGTTTGACCAGGACTTACCACCTTAATTGGAAATATGCCTTTTTGATGGGTACGACAAGTTGCCCCGTCATAATGCAAAAGATATAAAATGAGGAATAAGTAAGCCTAATCGAGGTCGGAAAGTCCTACAGCGACCCATCGATGAACCTTTTCTGAAATCAAGGTATCAACCCAGAGTTTTTTGGTTACCCTACTCAAAATTTGCTCATCTCATTGAAGAGGAGACTACCAACCACTGTTCACATCAAAACGGTAAATCCAAAAATCCATGACGTCATCAAGAAAGAAGTTAAAAAGCTTCTTGACACGTCCGGATTAAATTATCCGATCTCCTGACATCCACCGTGGGTAAGCCCGTGCCTTGTGTAGCAAGAAGGTGCATACCGTCGTTAAAACCGATGAAAATGATCTTATAACGACTCGTTTGTCACAGGGTGAGAGTGTGCATGCATCGACAATATAAAGTTGAATGAGGCTTAGAAAAAAGGCAACCTCGAAGGGACCACTGTCCACTTCCCTTCATGGAGACCAAATGCTCAAGACTCAACTACCGCGGGAAAAACAATTCTATTTCCGTCGATGGCTTTGGGTTATTTCCATATTCCCCCATAGACCCGAAGGACAAGAAAATACAACCTTTACTTGCCCATACGACACATTTGCCTACCCCGCCGCATGCCTTTTTGCAAGCAATGCACCCGGCACATTCATTCCAACGATGTATGATGGGCAAATCTACCACCACGACAAGATCGATCGAAAACACGATGGAAGTGATTATGATGACTTTCGTATCGGGGATTCTTTCTCTACATGCCTATACCCATTTGGACAAAATGTAAAACTGTGTTGAAACACCAAAAGGTTCTAAACTGGGAAAAAAGCCATTTCATGGGTGTAAAGGAAGCACATTGTTCTTGACCACAGTAAAACTCCAAGTCGGGAATTGAGGCGATCGGTCGGCTAAAGTTGACTTTATCGCCAAGCCCCTCACCTGAAACTGTGAAAGGAGTCCCGAAGTTTTTCCTTGGGCACAGCCGGTTTTTTGTCCGCGGTTCATAACAAGATCTTCTCAAAATATCCCGCCCATTGACTCATCAGCTTAAAAAGAGACTCCATTTTTCTTGTCTCAAAAGAGTGTTACGAATCCTTAATACACTTAAAAGAAAATTGGACTAAGCTCCGATTGTGTTGCTCCCGACAGGAGTTGCCCTTCTAACTAATGTGTATGCAAGTGACTTTGCAAATTGGGGCAGTCCTAGGCAAAACGAAAGAACAAGCATTTCCAAACCAATTCACTATCCCAGCAAACCATGACTGAAGCGCAAGCACACTGACAGCACTACCGACGAAAAAAGAATTGCTTGCCGTAGTGGTAAGCCTTTTGAGAAATTTCGTCATATCTTTGTTTTGTCTAAGAGCAAAAGGTATACCGACATATCTTCTGCAAGAAAGTAATCTCTTCGCTAAAAAGGATTCTAACAAGACTGATGCGGTGGAATTCCTTTTGTCTCTAAGAATTCGATGATGTCATCCAACAAAAAATAGCAGCAGAATACTGGCCGCCGATCATCTTTCCAGACTAGAGAACCCTTATCAAGATAAACTCGTAACAAAGAAAATCACTGAAACTATTTCCCTTCGAACTCCTTGAGAATCGAGTTGTCTTCGTGTTGATATTTACCGCTTACCATGGTTTGAGCAGATTTTTTTTTTTTCAGCAAACTACCATGCGGGAATTTCATTATCAAAGGTAATGTCATCCCAACAGAAAAACAAGTTCTTTTCAAGATGTCAAACACACTAATCAGGGATGGTACCCCTTCTTGTTCAAAATCTGCAGAAGAAATCATATAGGATCCATGGCGAGTGTGTGCATGCACTGGCAAAGAAGCTCTCGACACATTCTCGAAGGCTTTACCCACAATGGACCCACCGGGGGACATCCACGTGCCAAATTATCTCAATCTCGACCGCCCGAAAAGTCTTATGATCCGGAGATTCATTGGCTTACATAACAGAGGATGCCCACAGTTGGTTAAAAATTGTGACTAAAATTGTGACACGACCAACGACAAGGAAAAATTTCACAATAAGGGATAGATGCCTCAAAATTCCATCCCAAATTTGTAAATCTTTGACGTTGGAGGCATTGACTTCATGGACCGAGTTCCCAACTTCCAAATGGCAAACAAATACATACTTTTACTGTGGCTGTCGACTATCAGTCAAATGGGTTGAAGCAAAGTGTGCTTGCTCCCCAACCTAACGACGCCCAGTATTTTGTTTTTGAGTTTGCAAATTTCGTAATCTCTCTTGCCAGATTTGGTGCACCCCGTGCCATCATCACAGTGATCTGGAAACACATTTTTGCAATACCACCAGTTTTGCAAAGGCATGCTTACAAATGGCGTTACATACTCATCGTCTCTCCAGCCGCGTAATCACCCAAGACACGTGGGCAGGTAGAAGTATCGAAACGTGGTTTAATAAAAAGAATTCTTGAAAGACAGTAGGCGACAAATATCGTGCCTCTTGGTCGACAAACTTGATGAACGCTCACTGGGCCTTCCGGACAAGCGTACAAACCACCCAACTTCGGGTGCACTCTCCGTATAACTGTATATGGAAATAGTTCCTGTCATCTGCCGATTGAGTTGACACAAAGATTACTGGGGCCCTAAACATGCAAACTATGATCTCAAAAAACGCAGGTGATCAACGCAAAATTCAATCAACTCAATGTAATAAGAAGTGAACTGCGTGATCAAGCCAAATGAAAATTCTTTTCTTTGATTTACAAAGAGAAAACTAAGAGGAGGGATTACATGACAGCAAAGATCAAAAACCGCAATTTTTCAACGTCGGGGATCAAGGGTCCCGGTCCATCTTTAACACAACTCGAATTGAAATTTTCTTCCAGCAAGGTTGAAATCCCGCTGGTATAGGAACCCATTTACATTGTTCAAGTTTCTCCCGGTATGGCACCGTTGAGTAGTTCATCCCAAAACTCTGGGCCAAACTTCAAAGTAAATGGTCATCGACTCAAGCGACTACATTTTTTTGCGGTGATATCCCTGCTATGGATATCCCTACCTCCAAAACCTTCCAAACCTTCCAAGAAACTAATTCCAGGAAATGGTCCAACTTAGTGACCCAAAAACAACGCTTCGTGGAGGCAACCCCATGCTTATCCTAGATTACAGAAGTAAGTTATGCTAGCTTAGTTAGTAATGAATAGGTGTTTAGTGTTGTGAGGAGGCTTGCCTCTTCCTATCTCATGTTTTGTGTTTTGTGGTGCAGTATTGTCCAGGATGTCCCGGATTTTTTGAAGCCCTCGTGCTTTTGTGGTATTGTCCTTTCGATCAACAAACTCAAATCCTCAGCTTCATTTGGGAATCTTCATATACCTAATCTAACACTAACGTTTATCTTTAAGCATACTTCTAAAACGGCTTAGGATTTAGGTAAAATCCCTTCGTAACACATGAACAATGTTTCCATTCTAGTATGGGGGGATCTTCGATTTGATTATGCCCCAGGCAAGCCGTTGTTATCACGTAAAATCCCGATTTACCACGAAAATTTAAAATAAATAACCCAATCGCATAATTTTCAAAAAACTGAAAAAATAGTTAAAAATTTAAAAAAATTTCAAAAATAAAATAAGTGTTTTGTCACAATTTTTGACATTTTCCATTTTTTTTTCTTTTCCGACTTTTCCAGCTGGTTAGAATAAGAAGTACATTTATGACTCGATCGAGCGTGTTTGAGCTCTAGCTTGTTCCTAACATTAGACAAGCGTTCGCTAATATTCGCGAAGAACGGAAAAAGAAGTGTTAAGTATAGCTGAATGCTAAACAAGGAATTATGTGGCAATCTTTAAGGAGCTCATTGTGTTAGGTAATTTTTGTCCACTCTTTTTTTCTTTTTTCTTCTCCCATAAATTCCTAACCTAATTAATATATAACGTGCTACTTTTGAATTAAACTTTAAATCATTAATTTTTTATGTAGTATAAATATATTAGCAAAAACTTTAGACATAGTTCAATTAATATATATACTTGAATTATTTCTTTCAAAAGGACGTTTTCCCAAAAAAAAAAAAATAAAAAAAATGATGAAAAATGCAAAAATATAAATAAAAATAACTTGTGTTTGATAAAAGTTTGCTGCATCTTCCAGCTCCCACAACCGATGTTACACAACAAACAAACATACCTTCTTAAAGAAAACCCCATAGTAAAATTAATAATCCGAGGACTGAAAAATTCTGCTGCATCTAGCCGCTCACCACCGATGTTTGCAGCCTTCTAAAAGATCGGGGTTACAAACTGCTAAATAGTTAATAATAAGTATGAGAAAAAGAGATCTCTTTTTGTTAAATTCAAATATGACTTTTGAAACTTAGGCTATTATAATTTATAAGCTATGTATATATACGGAAAAACCCTGAAGTTTTGAAACTAAGGAAGGTCCGTGTATACCCGATACTAGTCTCTGTGGGTGTCCAAAAGCCTGGTCACTTAACCACAAGGTTGGGATAGTGCCGAGACAAAGTCGCAACATGGGATGATCTATCTCGCCTTCAAACACATTATTCTCGGAGTGGGAACGTGAAACATAGAAATGTTTTGCAAAACATTGATCCATGTTGAAAATTCAAAATAAGCACATACACTCTAAGATATAAATTGTCGGAGTGAAAAGTTACAAATTGCCAAATATGAGCTAAGTGTTAGCATTTTAAACTCATAATAAATGGTGATTTCGTTTTAAGCTTGTTTGGAATAAGTGAAAAGTCGAAACGATGAATTTATCTTTTGGGCACTACTCGTATCGAATGCCAGCACTTGTTCAAATGATCCCTTAAAGTTATTAAATAGACGAAAGTCAAAACATTCAGTTAGTTGTTTAAATGAAAAAAATGAAAAATACAAAAAAAAAAAAAGTGTAGGAATAAGGAGTAAAATATTAAAAATGTAAAGATGGGGATTTTCAAAACTTAAATCTTAAACTTGCCTTCGATGAACACTTAGCTAACATTTCCAGTTACTAGTTTAGTGAGGGTGATTAAGATTCTTAGGTTTTCTAAATGCTTACTTCCTAGCATTGCTGAGGGACATGGGCAATACCTTAGTATGGGGATTTTGGTATAGTGATTAATTAACACATACTCTTTTACTTAAAAAACAAGTTAAAATAAATAAAAACCAAAAACGAACGGACTTAAAATGGCCCAAAAATAAAGCTTTTTTTCTGATTGTGTTGTGCAAGAACAAAATCTAAGAAAAGGATGATAAAACGCACCAAGACGAAACAACGAAACGACAAAAAAACGAACGAAAAACGAAATCGAAGCCAAAACGACAATACAAAAAAAAACGACAAACGACAAACCCCCAGACACGGGAATGGAAAACGTGGAAAAGACAAAGCAAGACAAAGCCCAACAAGACAAAGCCAAATCTGAAAAGTCAACCTAAGTCTAACCCCGACAAATCCAAAGTCAAAAAGTGAAGAAAAAAAAAGTTTAGGGGCCAAAATTGCCAAATCCCTAATCTTAATTAAGAAAGAATATGAAAAAGCCTGTGAGAGAGGCTTAACACTGCCATTTCTCATATCAACCAAAGTATTAACCACAAAGGGAGTGTTGCTGCGCAAATGGCCAAGAACTTATAAAGAACTTATAAAACAAACAAGGACCCTGTGGGTTAGGGTTTAGAAGTTGAAGGGGTTGGAGTGATGTGGGAGGACACGAGGTAGAAAAAGGGACAGGATGTGGGGTTATAAGCTTTGGCGGGAAAGCAATGTAGAAGACAAACAGTGTTTCAAGACGGGGTGAGGGTTTGGGCATTTTTGCAAAATGGTCCCTCGAGGATATAGTTTTGTCCTTGCAAATTTCGTCCTTGTGGTTTTATAAAAGTTTGGAAACTTTGGTCAGAATAACCCCCTATAGCGTTAAATAGTGGTAATGCCTCCATGTCCTTGTTTGTTATAAGTTCTTGCCATTGGCAGAAATAACCCTTGTGGTTAATACTTTGGTGAAATGGCAGTTTAAGCCCCTCACAAGCATTTTCTTCATATTCTTTCTTAAATAAGTTAGGGATTTAGCAATTTTGGCCCATAAACCTCTCTTTCTCACTTCTTGACTATGGATTTGTCGGGGGTTGACTTGGGTTGACTTTTTCAGACTTGGGCTTTGTCTTGACTTTGTCTTTATCCACGCTTTTCATTCCGTGTCCTGGGTTTGTCCGTTTTTGGCTTCGTTTTTCATCCTTTCTTAGATATTCGTTCCCTGCACAACACAATTAGCAAAACAAGCATATCTTTGGCATTTTAAGTCCGTTTTTAGTTATTTTAACTTGTTTTTAAAGGTAAAAGGTATGTGTAATTAAACACATACCAAAATCTCCCATACTAAGGTATTGCCGTGTCCTCACGCAATGCTATGAAGTAAGCATTTAGAAAACAAAGAATCTTAAACACCCTCGACTAATAACCTGGAAAGGTAGCTATGTGTTCATCGAGGAAGTTAAAGACTCATAAGTTTTGAAAATCCCCGTTTTTACCAATTTTATATATACACACCTATTCCTACACATCTTTTTGTATTTTTAATTTTTCATTAATCAACTAACTAGAATTTTTGACTATCGTATTTAATAACTTTAAGGGATCATAAGAACAAATTGCATTTCGATCCAGAGTGTGCCCCAAAAATATAAATTCATCGTTTCCTCAGAATTTTCACTTATTCCAAAACAACTTAAAACGAAATCAACCAGGTAATTATGAGTGTAAGAAAGCAAACACTACTCATATTTGCAATTTGAAACTTTCACTCCCGACAATGTATATCTTAAGTTATGTGCTATTTGAATTTCAACCATGATCATTGTTTTGCAACATTCTATGTTTCAACGTTCCACCCAAAATAATGGATTTGAAGGCGAGATCATTCCCATGGAGCGACTTCGTCTCGGCACATCACCGACCCTTTGTGGTAAAGTGACCAGGCTTTTTGACACCCACAGAGACTAGTATCGTGACTCCACGACCTTAGTTTCAAAAACTCTCAGGTTTACCGTCTATACATAGCTTAAAAAAATATAATAGCCCAAAGTTCAAAAGCATATTTTGAATTTAGACACAAAGAGGAATCTTTAATTTCATACTTATATAACTATTTACGCATTTGGTAACCCACGATCTTTAAAGGCAGCAAAACATCGGTCGTGAGCCGGCTAGAGCAGCAAACTATAACAGTCCGGATTATTATATCTTACTATGGGTTTCTTTAGAAGGCTGTAACATCGTTTGTGAGCTGGCAAGATGGCAGCAAACTTTTATCAACCCCATTTTTATACTTTAATATATTTTGCATTTCATCAATTTTTTTTAAATTTTTTTATTTTTTGGAAAACGTCTTTGTTGAAAATTCAGTATCAAATTTTGAACTAAGTCCTAAAGTTTTTTTGCTATACTAACCTAAAAATTATTGATTAAGTTAATATCCAAAAGTACACGTATATTAATTAGGTTAGAATCTATGAAAAAAGTGACAAATTACACACATGAGCTCTTAAATTTCCAAATAAACCTTGTTTAAGCATTCACTCAACTTAAACACTAATCATTTTTCAGTTCTCTCGAATATCCGACGCTTAGTCTAAAAGTTAAGAACAACAAGAGCTCAACACGCTCGATCGAGTCAAAAGTAACTCTATTCTACCCTGCAGAAATCAAATTTGTGACAAAAACACTTATTTTTATTTTGTGAAAATTTTTAAATTTTATATTTTTCATTTTTTGAAATTTGGTGTAAAACGGGATTACGTGATAACAACGCGCCGGCATAACAAATCGAAGATCCCCCCATACAAAATGAAACATCGTCCTCGATGTTTTAAGAAGGGTTTCTACGTAAATCCTAACGTTTATGAGTATGCTTAAAGATAAACGTTAGTCGATAAGAATAGAGATCGAGAATGCCCAAATGAAGCCGAGGATTTGAACTCTGTGATCGAAGACAAATACCACAGCACGAGAGGCCTTCAAAATCCGGACCAGCCTGACAAAACAGCAAAAACACAAAACATAGAAAAGGAAAGAGGCCAGCCTCCTCACAACAACTAAACACCTATTCAATACTACTAAGCTGCATACTACTAACTACTGGATAACTAGAGATAAGCATGGGGTGCCTCCCAACGAACGCTGTTTAGGGTCACCTAAGCTTGACCCAATTCCCTGAATATTGTCCTTAGGGAAGGTTTGGAGGTCAGGGATATCCATAGCAAAGGATATACACCTCAAAAGTATGCTTAGAGTCGATGACCAATATTACTTAGAATTTGGCCCCAGGGTTTTGGGATAACTCAACGTGCTATAACGGAAAACTGAACAATGTAAAATGTCCTAAACCAGCGGGATTTCAACTTGCCTTAGAAAATTTTTCAATCTCGAGTTAAAAGAGGAGGACTGATCCCCGACGTTAAATGCGGTTTTGATCTTTGCTTCCTGGAATCCTCTTGATTTCTCTTGTAAATCAAAGAATTTTCATAGCATGATCACGCAGTTCACTTAATACACTTGAGTTTAATTTTTGCCTTGATCACCTCGTTTTTGAGATCAAAGTACTGCATGTTTAAGGGCCCAGTAATCATTGTGCTCCAACACAATCGGCAAGACATGACTTCCATATACAAGCTTTATACGGAGTGCACCCGATGGGTGTTTTGTACGCTGACGGAAGGCCCTAGAGCGTCATCCATTGTCCGACCAAGAGAGCCACGATTTTCGCCTACTGTCCCTTCAAGAATTCTTTTAAACCACGATTCGATCTTCAACCTGGCCCACTGTCTGAGGGTGATACGCGGGGAGATGACGATGAGTAACTCATATTTAAGCATGAACTTTGCAAACTGGTCATTTTTGCCAAAAATGTGTTCCACGATGCACTGATGATGGCACGGGAGCCCCCAAATCTGGCAAAGAGAGATTTTAAAAATTTGCAAACACTCGGGCGTCGTTGGTGGGAGTACCTTTATGCCTTTCACCCTTTGACAGATAGTCGACCGCCACAAGTATTATTATGTTGGGCCTTTAGAAGATGGAACGGTCCCATGAAAGTCAATGCCCCAAAACTTCAAAGATTTCACAAACTTGGATGAAATTTTGAGGCATCTCATCCCTTTGAGAAATTTTTCCCTTGTCGGTGGCACGAGTCACATTTTTAACCACTCGTGGCATCCTGTATATCTGAAAGGCCAAAAGAATTCCGCATAAAGACCCTTTCTGGCGTGAGATTTTTGCACCGTGATGTCCCCCGTGGGTCCATTGTGCAAGCTTCCGAGAATGACAGAGAATGCTTCTGGCCTGCACACCCCGCCGAGTATTGAACTGCACAATTTTGAACAGAAGGGGTCATCTCCAGAAGTAGTGTTTGAATCTTTGAAAAACTTTGTTTTCAGGTTGGGATTAACATTCCCTTAACAATGAAGTTCCCCGCATGGTAGTTTGTGAAATCTGCAAACCATGGGGTACTATCATCACGAAGAGCAACCGATCCAAGAGTTTCGATAGGAAATTGTTTCAGAGATTTCCTTGTCTCGAGTTTAACTTGATGGTTTCTCAACTTGAAGATGATCGGCGGCCAATTCTCTGCTCATTTTTTTTGCTCGGATGACAACATCGAAATCTTAGAGCAAAAGGATCCACGCATCAGTCTTGGCTTAGCATCCTTTTAGCGAAAATACTTTTAGCAGAATGGTCCAGTAAAAACACTATGCTCTTTAGAGCAAAACAAATATGACCGAAATTTCTCAAAAGCGTACACTACGGCAAGCAATTCTTTTTCGGTCGTAGTGTAGTGTGCTTAAGCTTCAGTCATGGTTTTGCTGGCATAGTGAATTGGTTGGAAATGCTTGTTTTTTCGTTGCCCTAGGACTGCCCTAATTGCAAAGTCACTTGCATCACACATTAGTTTAGCAGGGCAAACCATCCCATCGAGCGCAATCAAAATCGTAGCTTCAGTCAATTTTCTTTAAGTGTATTAAAGGGGATTCGATACACTCTTTGAGAAGAAAAATGGAGTCCTTTTCAAGCAAAAAAGATGAGTCATTGGGCGGGATATTTTTTGGAGAAGTCTTGTATGAACCGTCGAAAAACCGGCGTGCCCAAGAAAACTTTGGACACCTTTCACAGTATCGGTGAGGGAGCTTGGCGATAACGTCAACTTTAGCTCGATCGACCTCAATTCCCGACTTGGAGATTTGTGTTCCAAGGATCAATGCCTTCATCACCATGAAAGGCTTTCTCCAGTTTAGAACCAAATTGGTGTCTCAAACATTTTGTCCAAATGGGATAGGCATGTAGAGAAAGAATCTCCGAAGACTGAAAAGTCATCCATAAACACTTCCATTGTTTTTTCAATCATGTCATGGAAGATTGCCATCATACATCGTTGAAACGTGCCAGGTGCATTGCATAGCCCAAAAGGCATGCGGCGATAGGCAAACGTTCCGTATGGGCAAGTAAAGGTTGTCTTTTCTTGGTCCTTCGGGTCTATGGGAATCTGGAAATAACCCGAAAAGCCATCGAGGAAACAATAGAATTGGTTTCCCGCGAGTCTTTCGAGCATTTGATCCATGAAGGGCAATGGAAAGTGGTCCTTTCGGGTAGCCTCATTCAACTTTCTATAGTCAATGCACACTCTCCACCCTGTGACCAATCGAGTCGATATTAAATCATTTTCATCATTTTTTACGACGGTCATGCCACCCTTCTTCGGTACACAATGCACCGGGCTTACCCATGGACTGTCAGAGATCGGATAAATTAATCCGGCGTCAAGAAGTTTTTCAACCTCTTTCTTGATGACGTCATGGATTTTCGGATTTACCCGCCTTTGATGCTGAACCGTCGGTTCGTAGTCCTCTTCCATGAGAATTTTGTAGGTACAAAACTCTAGGTCAATACCCTTAATATCAGAGAGTTTCCAAGCGATGGCTCACTTATGGGACTTTAAAACCTTGATTAGAGCGGTCTTTTCCCCATTCTTTAAATCTTTTTCAATTATGACGGGTAACTTGTCGTTACCTTCCAGAAATGCATATTCTAAATGAGGTGGCAAGTCCTTGAGTTCAACCGCAGGGGGCTCATTAACTGAAGATTTTTCATTGTTTGCTTCACAAATTTTAAGATCTTTTCGAGTTTCTGGAAAATAATTTCCCTGATTGGGAGGTGGTGGTGATGGATCACTATTAAGAATTGCTTCGAAGAGAAGAATGTCCCCATCAGGGTCATAATATTTTGGATCAACTTTCGGTGAAGTTGGGTCATCCTCTATAGCAAGAAAAGAGTCGGCTTCTTCGGAAAAGGAGGAAAAGAACTATCCCACGAATGGAGTTAAAGTCGAGATGAAGTAGAGACAGATTGGATCTAGTAAGGAGTGGGATTGATTGCCACTCGAGATCACATTTGAGGAAACAAGGAACTTCTGTGGAGAGTTTTCTTCACATAAGCCATATCAATGTAAGTCAATTCGGTTTGCGTTTATATGATTCAGTAATTAGCCGTTGTATCTCGTACGTTTGGTCCAGATTAATGGTAATGGACCTCTCTGCCATACACGAAGGTGATTATTTCTCCTTCGTTATACATCTATCAATGCACGACTGGTCTTTTAAGTTACCTCCTCCCTGAGAATTAAAGGTACTCGGGGCTCTGGCTCAAAATAATACGACCCGAAATCTGCGGGAAGGAATTTGGTACTTTCCCAACGTTACATTGTCTGTCTTCAGCTGTTCCGATCGGGTTCAGAGATTCGAACGGTCCGCTAGTTCTAGTGTCATGCAAGTCGGGGTTAGTTCGGGAAGAGAGAGATTTTTCCATACGGAATATGGCATATGATTAATGCTTGCGCTAAGATCGGCCAAGGCGTTGCATGTATTAATCCCGAAGAATTCACACGGAATAAGAATCGGCCAGGGGTCTCCAAGTTTTTTCGGTATCTTGTTGAGGATGACGACGAACATTTTCGTTTAATGGAGTTTCTCGCCATTTATCAACTTTTCTTTTTTCCGAGATTAAGGTTTTTAGAGTCGAGGCGAATTTTGGCATAAGCATCAAGGCATCCGTAAAGCTAATTTCGAAACTCAAATCTCTAAAGATTTCGTAGAATTTCTCAATTTGGTCGTTAGCTTTTTCACGACGTCTTTCATCATTTCTTCTTGAAGGAAATGGAATTGATGCTTTTTGGTTAGGCATCGGAAGCATAACGGTGGCTTTTTACGGGCTCAATAGAATTGTTTCATGGATGCGACACACAGGGACAACCGGAGGTTGGACGTCTTCGGTGCTTCCGTTATTAGTAGGAGGCATCGTGTCCTTTGTGACCTCGGTCTCACGTTCCATTACTTTAGGAGAAGAAGTAATAGGAATCGTGGGTCCTTTGTAAGCAACGCCACTTCGAGTGGTAATACCTTTCAAGTCCTCCTTCGGGTGTTTAGTAACGGTGTTACTAGGGAGAGTTCCCGAAGTAGAGGCGGTATTGGAAGTGACAAATTTGGAAAGCATGTCCGTGAGATTGGTCAATTGATTTTGCATGTTTTGACCTTGAGTTTGCATGTTCCTCATCACAGCATCATTAGCCTTTACGTAGGCTTGGAAATCTTCCTTTGATACACCTTGAATTTGAGGAGCTGGAGCTTGATAGGCGGGAGCTTGATAAGCAGGAGGTTGAACAACCTGAGGTCGATAGATTTGACCTTTATGAACCGGGGGTTGGTAAGCTGGAGCTTGATTGAAATTCCCCCGGTTAGGGTTGTAACAATTCTGATTGTTTCTTTGATTTTGCACATTATGATTGTTTTGAACGGGAGGAAACCGAGAGGTCGAATTATTTGATTTGCTAATCGCAGGCTCGATACGGTGTTTCCTTGGTTGTAGTTAGCTGCGGCTGCTTGAGAGACATATTCTTGAATATTATCTCGATAAACATTGCCAGTGGTGGGGGGCTTTTGGACAAAGTTGGTAGAATGTGCCAACAGCAAGTAAACAACTGTCCTCAATCGACTTTTACGGAGATTAGTAGGAGCGGGTGGGGATTGATTTTTCTTTATCAAGAAGTAGGCTTTCACATATCTTTGTCCAGCAACATAGCGAAGAAATTCCGGGGGTGGAAGTGCTCGGAACTCACTTTGGCAACAACAGTGTTTGTTACGTGAATTACGAACTTGGAATTTGGTTTTTTTAATGATTCTTAGGCAATCAAGAGGCATTTTATCCAAAAATGTTGACCACCCCGCGAGGAATTAACGAATCTTGATCATTTAGCGTTCAAGGCATTAATAGAATGTATCGAGTTGATGAATTCTGATAAATCATGATGTGGGACGCATGCCCGAAGAGATCGTTAAGTCGGTCCCATGCTTCACTAAAATGTCTCATCAAATGATTTGTTGTATTCTCGTGATTTCATTTTGAGATTTTGTTTGTTTTAGACGGAGGGAAAAATTTGGTTGATGAATTTCGAAACAAGATCATCCCATGTTTGAATCGATCGAGGGGGTTCTTTCTCAAGCCAAATTCGGGCTGCCCCCTCAAGGGAAATATGGGAAAGGGGAAAAGATAAGCTTTACCGAAGTACTCGGGACGTGCGGGAACTTCATCGTACGAAGTGATTCTTGTTGGAAATATCGGATGTGGGCCATGAGGACTTCTTGTCATGTCCAAAGAATTGCTTGTTTTGAACATAGGTGATGCAGACCGTGATTTAAGCTCAAAGTTACGTCCGCGTGTTTTTCGAGGCACAACGATGGAATCCTCGTAAACCTCGGTCGGGTGCTTGAGCAATTGAGCCATAGTTCGGGGTATCTTCCAATCGAAGCTTGGGGTGAGCTGGGATTTTCAATCGAGTTCTTCAAGAGTTAAATGGTTCAACAACAGGTGGTTGGGCCTGTTGTTGTTGATGGTGAAGGATTTCGAGAATTGGGATACGAAAGCGTCTTGTCGTGCGCATGCACTAAAAGAAAATGTACACTAATTTTTTTTTTGTTCTTTTGGTTTATCAAAAGTTAAATTCACAATTTTATTTTTAATAAAGTGACACGAACAGACAACTTAAAACCTAATATAGGACACAAGCGTCTCTCGGTAACTCTTTCGAAAAGAAAAACGCACAAAGTGAGCGGAGGATAGGAAGGAATAGGAAAAGCGCGAAGCTATTAAAAAACTTTTTCCCTGTAGGGTAGTTGTTCTAGGAACAACCCGCTTATACCCTCTGTAGTGTTGTTTATCTTTTTAAAAGGTGAACCGTATCTCGCAAGGTGAAACAAAAGGTAAGTTTTTTGATTTCTTTTGGTTCGAGGAACTATTCATTGGATAATACTTCAGTTGAAAGTATTATATGTTGGTGTTCTTTTACCAACTTGATTGATTTTTATTGATAATTAAAGACAATATTTTTATCTTTTTGATTTTCTTTTTTTTTAGTTTTTCTTTAAATGATAATTATACTAAAAATAAAATGAAAATATTTTTGTACTTTTTGGGTTTTTTTTATAAAGCCAATAACTTCAAGAATGAAGGATCTTCAAAAACTAAGTTTCAAACAGTATGGATAATCGACTCACAGCCTCCCCGGCAGCGGCGCCAAAATCTGATTGGTTCCAAACTAAACCTTTTATATATATAATATATAATAAAATATATATAATAAGTATAATCTAAAAATAATCAATGAAACCGAGAAGTAGAATAGAATATTCCCGGGTCGTTTATCCCCAACGAGATTGTGCTTGAAAATCGATACAGTCATAAAATTGGAGTTTGAATGAGATTAATGACTTGCAAGTTTAGAAAGCTAAATTAATCAATAATAAGCAAAAACGATTGAGAAAAACCTAAAATTTATGAAATTAAACTGAAAAACAAGAGCAGGAATCTCGAACAAGGGGTCAAAAACCTAAAATCTTAAAAATTAATCCTACAAAGAAATTTTTACTTCTAATCTACTATAGGTGACTAATAATGAAGAATGAAAAAAACTAGACCAAAAACGGAGTTAAAACGAGCTTTAAAATAAAAAAAAATAAAAACAGGGCTAAATCTCGTTCTTTAAAAGTAAGATTTTGCAAAAACGACCCTACGAAAGATTTTGTTTTTCTATTTTTCCTAAGGAAAAGATGATAAAATAAAAAATTTTAAAAAAGAAAAATATTTTTTTGATAATTTTTCTATTTTTTATGAATTAATTAAGATTTTAAAGAAGATAAATTATAAAAAATACTAAACTTATTTTAAAAATTCTGGAAAAATTATCTAAAATACTTTACCCTAAAACCTACCTAAGAAAAATAAGAAACCCGAAATTGAGCTTATGAATAAGCTCAGAATAAGCTTAAACGAGCTTATAAGCTAAAAAGGCAAAATGAGTACTTAAATTAAATCTTGCAAACTATTGTTGGATAGCCCTGCCGGGCCGAGTGATAAGTGTGTTGTGTTGTGAGCGTGAGGGGAGGGGTTCGAGTCCTACTCCCACCCTTTTTTTTATTATGCTACAGTACTTTTTTAAAACTCAAATTTTTTACACCAACTTATAAATCTCATGGAGCTTATCAATTTTTTAAACTAAAACTTTTTATGAATGCTTATAAATAAGCTAGAAAAAGGGCTCAAAGTTTGGGCAGAGGGCTTATTTGAGTTCTAAGGCACAAGGACTTAAGAAAAGCTAACAAGAGGGCTTAAGAGACTAATAAGCTAAGGAAAACTGAAGATAAGCAAAAGAGACTAGCTACCCTAACCTAAATAAGCCCTATGCATAAAAATAAGCTAGATAAAACAGACAGATAAGCCAAACAAGCAAATAAGCAATGGGTACAAATTGCAGGCAAATCAGTCAAAGGAGGTCCACTTTGGGCTTAAAAATAAGCAACCTAGAGGGGTTCCTAAGTCCTGAGATACCTAGGGCTTATCAAGGGGCTTATTGGCTTTCTAGAAGAACCAACTGCTTGAACTGAAGTGAACAATTAAGCCAGAAATAGTGGCTTGAATCCCATTGTCTAGCACCAGGGTAACCTAGCAAAAAAAGGGCTTATATAACAGCTTAAAAATAAGCTGTCAAATAAGCTCAAAATGGAAAACCAAGTTAAGACAGAATGAGCATAGCTTGAAAAGAGATCATGTTCAGAATTTTAAAGGCTAAAAATGTTTTTAAGCTGATGAAATAGGGACTTTGAAAAAGGGACTTTTTAAGCTAAAGACAATAGACAAAAAAATGAGAGAGTTAAAACTACACAAAAGATAAACTAAATGGATCTTTTCTACTGCATTGGGTTATAAAAAACACAGAATTGAGGTTTAAGAGTTGGCAAACACAAGCTTATCAAATAAGCATTTGAATGAAATCTATCACCACAGATTTTAACTATCAACACTAAAACCTTTAAAATCCAATTTTTGACTCCTAAAACTTTTGAAAACTGACTTAATCTCCCTAAAAGTGCTTTGTCAAATAAGCCTTAAAGACTCAACCCAATCCTTAACCCATTTTGACCCATTTGTCCCCTTGTCCCAAACACCTCTTTAGACTTTTAACAACAGATTTTTAAGGCTTTTAAGACTAATTTAAGAACAAGTTTTTAAAGACAAGTATTAAACAAGCAATGTTAAGCACTAAAAGGTAAAAAGAAAAAGGAAATAAGTACTTTAATAAGCTAATAAGCAAACAGTAGAAATAAGCTATTTTAAGGCAGTTTTTAATTTAAGCTTAAACAAAAACATACAATCAATAGAAAACACAAATAAGACATAAATAAGTAA
>BQNB010001097.1:6468-132081 GCA_026074375.1 Tanacetum coccineum
TTTAGAAAGTCTACTATAAATATCCAAATTTCACTCACTTCACTTATTTCCAACATGATACATTTCCCATAAACGCTTAACACAAAATCATCCAACTATTGATGTAAATGCATGCAATACGCCATTCCTTTCCATTATCACTACACGTGAACAAATGGAATACTCATCACCAAACACAAACGCACTCAAAATGAGATGATCATACACCTCAAAATAATATCATGCATCTATTAAAACCACTTAGCACACATATATAACACATAACACATAAGAAATCACACAAAATGAACTCTTAGTTATTTTTAAAGGTATCACTAACTTGATTAAATCACGGATGTCACAGCATCCCCTCCTTGAGGAAATCTCATCTCGAGATTTAACTAGCAGGCTCAACAACTCGGTCCACGAACAACTATGGATACTTAATCCTCATCTGGTCTTTATGTTCCCAAGTAAACTCAGGACCACGTTTCGAATTACATCTAACTTTCACAGGCGCTATCTTCCTACGTTTTAACTTCTAAATTTCTCGATCCATAATCTCTACAGGTTCTTTGACAAAACGAAGTGTCTTGTCGACCTTGATCTCATCCAATGGCACATGTAAATTAGCATTCGCCAGACACTTCTTCAGATTTGATGAATGTGTCATGCCACGTACTCAACTCTCGGAACCTCAACCTATACGTACAAGGCCAATTTCCTTTCAGGATCTCAACGTCCTACATATCTCGGTACTAACTTACCCTTCTCTCAAAACGCACTACGCCCTTCCAAGGCGACACCCTAATAATACCTGATCACCCACCTCAAACTCTAATGGTTTACGTCTTTTATCCGCATAGCTCTTTTGACGATCTCTCGCCGCTTTGAGCTTTTCCTTTATCAATACCACCTTAACTGTCATCTCTAGTACTAACTCAGGTCCAATCAAAACTGCCATCTCTAATCTCTGACCATCGCCAGGTCGACTTACATTCCTACATACAAAGCTCAACAGAGCCACCCCCCAACCGAATGTCAAAATGATAACTGTTGTTGTAAGAAAACTGTAGATGGACATCCCAACTACCACCAAAATCTATAACGCACGCCCTTAACATATCCTCCAAAGTCTGAATTGTACGCTCACTTTGTCCATCCGTCTGAGGATGATAAGCAGTACTCAAGTCTAATCTTGTCCCTAACGCTTTCTGTACCGTTTGCCAAAAGTGTGAAGTAAATCGCCCATCTCGATCCGAAATAATCGACACGGGCACTCCATGTCGTGCCACAATTTCATCAATATATAATCTCGCCAACTTCTCCGTACTAAAATCCTCACGAATTGCTAGGAAATGAGCTGATTTGGTAAGTCTGTCGACTATTACCCATATCGCGTCATGCCCACTTCTTGACCTAGGTAACTTGGTAATAAGATCCATAGTGATCTTATCCCACTTCCATTCCGGTATCTCAGGTTGTTGCAATAAACCCGAAGGTCTTTGATGCTCAGCCTTCACTTTTGCACAAGTCAAACACTTACTAACGTAGATAGCAATATCTCTCTTCATTCCCGGCCACCAATACATATCACGAAGGTCATGGTACATCTTATCCGCTCCAGGATGCACAGAGTACCTAGACTTATGAGCTTCGTTCAAAATTACCATTCTCACATCTCCTACTAAAGGAACCCATATCCTATCCATAAAATACAAACTCCCGTCTTCCTTCCTTTCCATCTGTTGATCTAAACCATGTAGCCTTTCTGCAAGAACGTTCTCCTATTTGAACGCCTCACTTTGGGCTGCCAATATCATCTCTTTCACTCTAGACTGAATGGTCATAGCCATTGCTCGAACACGTCTAGGTTTTACCCGTTCCTTCTTACTTAACGCATCAGCCACCACATTCGCCTTACCAGGATGGTAGCGGATCTCACACTCATAATCACTAAACAGCTCGATCCACCTCCTTTGGCGCATATTTAGCTCATTTTGATCAAAAATATGTTGAAGGCTCTTGTGATCCGTGTAGATAACACTCTTCGTGCCATACAAGTAATGCCTCCAAGTCTTAAGAGCAAACACGACAGCTCCCAACTCTAGGTCATGTGTTGTATAATTCTTCTCGTGAATCTTTAGTTGTCTCGATGTATAGGCAATTTACTGGCTCTTTGTATGTAGCACATTAAACTTAGTCCTTACTTTGATGATGTAGTAAACTACAAAATCTTTAACTTCGTCCGGTAATGACAAGATAAGAGCATCACACAGATTAGTCTTCAAGGTCTGAAATGCTTCTTCCTCTTTTTCACCCTACTCATACTCTTGGTTTTTCTGAGTTAGTGAAGTAAGGGGTTTAGCAATCTTGGAGAAATTCGCGATGAAGCGCCGATAATAGCCAGCTAATCCAAAAAATGATCAAACTTCCGATGGCGTTGTAGGAGCTTTCCAATTCTTCACCGCCTCTATTTTACTTAGGTCCACGTGAATACCACTCTGGTTGCCCACATGTCCAAGTAAATGCACTTCCTGTAGCCAAAACTCGCACTTAGAAAACTTCACATACAACTTCTCCTTCCTCAGTAACTCCAACACTAACTTCAAGTAAACTTCATGCTCTTCCTTCGTCTTTGAGTAGATCAGGATGTCATCAATGAAGACAATGACAAACTTATCTAGATACAGTTTGCACACCCGGTTCATCAAGACCATGAAAACTGATGGTGCATTGGTTAACCCAAATGGCCATAACTGTAACTCAAAATGTCCTTGCCTGTTCAAAAAATTCGGTCTTTGGGAATGTCATCTTCATGCACGGCGTAGCTATGATATCTGACAGAGACTACTTCTTGAGAAATAAAACACGCTCCTTGCAGCTGACCAAAATATGTTCATGATCTAGGGAGTGGATAACGGTTTTTAACAGTTAATTTATTTAGCTTCCTATAGTCGATACACATTCGAAAAGATCCATCCTTCTTCTTCACGAATAACACAGGTGCTCCCTATGGTGAATGACTAGGTCGTATGAAACCCTTGTCTTGCAACTCCTGAAGTTGCCCAGACAATTCTTGCATTTCTGAGGGTGCCAAACGATATGGAGACTTCGCGACGGCGATTGCTCCAGGATAAGTCTATTACGGAAACTCAACTTGTCGGTACGGAGGTAGCCCCAACAGTCTTCCGAAAAACACATCAGTAAAATCTCGGAATCACGACGTATATCACTTATCTCATAGGGTTCACTACCTTAGCATTCATTAGGGCTTTGGCGGCTCCCAAAGTACATTCCCCATGAACTTAAAGTATCCCGCCCTCTTCAATCGGTATCTCTACTACTTTCTCATGACACACTATAACAGCCTTATTCTTGGACAACCAGTCTATCCCCACAATCACATCAAAACTTCCATGACCTAACGGTATCAAATCTATAGTGAACAAGGAGTTTCATAGTTCTAGCTTGCAATCACGGATAATCCTATCAACTTCTATATTCTCACCATCAGCTATTTCTATCACATAACCAGGGTTTACAATACAAGGTTCAACGTTTAGAAAAGGCGCAAGCTTAGTAGAAATAAAACTAAAATCAACTCTAGATTCGAAAAGAACAGTAGCAAATTGATTGTTTAAAGAAAATGTACCCGTCATAACTTTGGGGTCCTGCAGAGCCTCTACTGCATTCCCATTAAATGCCCTTTCTCTCGCTTGGTTCCTATTGTTTCGGGTGTTCTTGTTTCCCTCCAAAGCCAACGGGTTTCTTGCTTGTCCAGTTGCTTGTTTCCATTTGGGGCAATCATAGCGAAGATGGTCAAGACTCCCACATTCATAGCATGCCTTTTGATTCTACCCCATCCTAACCGCATTTATAGGCGCCACTTGCCTAATCGTTGCCCAACACTGTCTCGCATAATGACCCGGTTTCTGGCAGTTATAGCATAGCTTACAAGGTGCATTCTTCGGGTGGAAAGTATAACACTTATCACACTTAGGGTATGTGTTCACATTGTTATTCTTGGGAGGAACTATCGCCACAAACCCCGATCCAGTCTTAGATTTCTTATTGTCTTTCCATGTACTCCCTTTCTTACTTGATTCCTCCATCTCTTTACTTTTATCATTTCCCTTAGTCAATGTCCCACAACGGACAGCCTCTTCAGTGAGTATTCCAGCCGTCAAGATAGCGCTATGAATAGTAGTTAGCTGGGTTGCCCAAATCATACCACGGATTTGAGGGTGCAACCCATGTGAAGTACTTTTGTACGCGAAGATTCAGGAGTAACCATGTGAGGAACTAGTTTGGCCAGTTTGTGAAACCTGTCAGTGTAGGCGACATGATTGGCTCCTACCATAGTGTGGTTTAAACTCATTCTCCAGTTTCTCCATCTCGTTTCTTGGAAAGAACTCCTCCACATAGCAGCCTAAAATCGTTCCATCTTCATTACCACTTGCAGCTTAAACGACCTATCGTTGAGACTTGGTGTTCCACCAAGTCAAAGCTTTGTTCACAAAACAACTAGCAGCATACCTCACTCTCTGGGTTTCGCAGTACAACCACTATTATCAAAGACCGAATCCATCTTTTCTATCCAATGGGTGAGTCCTACTGCACCTATATTTCCATCAACTCTCTTAGGGGTTCGGGCAGTGAAAAGTTGTAGGAACATCCACATATTCCTACCATTTCCATTTTCTTCCATTTCTCATTGTTCACATTAGCAGTCACTTGAGTGACGATATGAGGAATGATATTCTGCAAACTGCTGCGTAATTACGTAGCAATGTCGGATTCAGTTATGGGGTCGGTTTGGGGTTAGGTTTTGACGCGAAGTTCGAAGCATGTTTCTATAAAAGGAAAGGGATAATATACATTAAAAGGGAGAAGACGAATTCCGATCCTATACATCTATAATAGTATATATATATACATACTACTATCATAATACTATACACCAATGTGTCAACACTAAACAATGTAATCATACTTGCAAGTCTACTTGTGCTGGAGCGCGTGAATAATTATGTTGACCACCATAATTATAGAGGCTCCCTAGCACAAACATACTCCTCCTATGACTACACTTCTTAGTTTAACACAACATTCACATACAATTCATTTAATCACATAACAGTACATATGGAACAATTTGAACTATAAATTCATCCATTTCATAAAATACTAAATCAATATCCAAAACACCAAACCCAATATTCAAAAATAACAATTCTCAAAACATGTTCGACAAAGACCGACAAATAAACCTAAAATAGATGACAAAAAGGATGCCTTAAGGCTAACTACTAGCTATGGATTCAAGATTCGAGTCGCTATCTGATATCACATACTCCATCTTTTCTCAAACTTCCTTCAACCCTTTATTCTCCTCTACTTCTTCTTCCGTTGTTAACTTGCATCCACGAAACTTTCCAGGAAACTTAATGACAATGCCCTCCTTGGTTGTCACCTTTATCTTCCATTTCATGACTGACTCTCCCCTAACCTCCTTTATAGTCATCTTCTCTTCAATATGGCATGGGTAAAGGCCAATTAGAACTTGGGTCCTACGATTTGTTCAATTCATCCTAAGTCCTGTCCTTGGGTCAATGAAACTCCTACGCCCGATTGCAAAGACGGTTCCCCAACGGAACTTCTTATGGAAATAGGAAGGCACAGCTAACTAAATAACCAAGGCATACGCACTAAATCAGCTATGGGTAGGCAACAAAAACTAAGGCGATAACTTAACAAAATAGGAAATATAAAAGCTACGCAAAATAGAGGGGAAGCATAGCAGTTATAAAAATAAACACTTGAGTCCTAAATGCATCTGTATGAAGGACCCCTAGGCTATAGTCTAGGCTCGACCTCCTACTTCTATATAACCATTGGCTCTGATACCAATCTATCACACCCCGCCAAGGCAGAAACGCAAGGCGCGACGAGAAAGGGAATCATCACAATATTGGGTCTATATAGAGAACTAAAAAAGCTAAATACAAGGTATAGACATGCAGTGTCATGAAAATACCCAAACACATCAACAAAATCCAAAAGGTGTCTGATTGAAATGAAGGCAGTTCATGTCAACGTCATGACATGCAAACATTCAAACATCCTAACAGAGCAAAACAAATAGCATTCATCATCCAAAACAAATAACGAAATCTAGATAACTAAACTTCGCCAGCTGCCTATGGTCCATCTAGCCACTTTTCTTAACTTTAACCTCATTCTGCTGAATACCTGAAAATGATGCTTATACGTCAACCAACGATTGGTGAGAAACATAGGTTTTCAGACACACATATCCAATCAATTTCCAAAACAATTTATCCAATTCTTGTGATTATAAAACAATACATTTGCATGATAATTATGCTAACTAACATACAAGCTAACATGCAATTCAATCCAATCAATCACTCAGACACCAAGCAGACGACCTCAATCGCTCTCGGATCATACCAAAGTCCTTTTCCCTCTAGCTCAGGCCATGGATACCCGCAAGTAACCCTCCTGACTAGGCCACACATCAATATCATATCACATAACATGTAGCACATAACGCATATCAGTCACATAATAGTCCATGCATCTTCCATAAGACATAATCACAGAAATTTAAAACTCATTTCAACACTTGCATCATTTCCATCCCAAGTTTAAAACGCGATATAAAAATGTGGGACTTTGTTACTACCTGGATGCTAAACGTAGCCTTCTATTACCTATCACGCAACTATACAAATAAAAATACAACACGGTTGCACACGACCAAGCTAAAGATCTAGTTCCATGCAACAACATAGTGATGGATGTCTAAGGTTTTCAGTAACCATCATGGGTCACCCCGACACCATGCCCAACCTTAACCACCTCATTAACACATTACACTAGCTAACTACAATTTATTCAGAAATGCAAAATTTTAGTGTATCTTTGCCAACTTAAAAACCTTACTTGCTGACCTTCATAAATTATACCAAAAATCACCTAAGTTCATTTATGAGTTTACTAACTACCTTTTGATTCTCAAATGCTCATTACATGTGCAACTATCCCAAATAAAATACAACTTCAAAATTGCCCCAATTCGGATCTGATTGCACACTAAAATGTATGGCTCTAACTACCATACTTAGACACACAATAAGAAGCTATCCTTCTAGGGTTTCTTTATATACATATTGAACCTAATCACTCTAGATTGGCTATCCTTAATTCCACTTTTAAATTAGGGTTTTACCCTCCTTAACATGACCTAATTTTGACCCGTATTTACTGTTTTGACAACTTTTCTAGTAACCAACATTTAACCAACTTCCAGAACTCAAAATCATTCGAGGCCGGACTTTTTGAAAAATAGACTCTTTGAACTATAATTTAGGCTCTTGAATCATATCAAAACACATTTCTATCATCTAAATATTATCAGTTGAACACAGACCTAAAATCTGCTCAACCCTAAATCATGTTCTAACGCAAACCCTAACATACAACATGCATGATCATAACCCTAAACTAACCCTGATCATCATACCATCATTAAAGTTCATATATAATCTGTATTTTATGTAAACCCTAGATCCATCATAAATTATGTTACATGAATATAATAAACTAGCTAAGATGAACATACTTACCTTGAATGCTAGCACATAAACAACAATTCTTGATTGCTCTTGGATCACACACTAAATTCAACACTCCTAGGGTTTTGGGGGCTTGAAATCGCAGGCACAAAGAGGTGGGGAAGAGAATTATGTTCTAGGTTATTGGTATTTATACCCTAAGTATCTTTATCCCTTAAGTCTTAGAGTTTGACAAGGTTTAGGCCTCCTAATCCCTATCCTACCCCTTAGGCCGATCATCCCCCCCCCCCTCCTTTTACTATTTTCTTATTTTTTTATTTAATTGTTAAGTAACTAATTTGTTAATACAAATAATGCTTAAAAACGTTATTTATATTTTTCGACCTCTCAATGTTTTGATAATAACAAAATGTAAAAACGTTTACAATAAAAATAAACGTTTACAAATTATTAAATGTAAAATTTCATTTCTAAGATTAATGATCACTTAAGGTATGGACAAACAAAATAATTAAGCATGATTAGTGATCAAGAAAATATTTTTCTCTTAATCCTCACTTTTAATTCTACAAAAGTATTTTTTTAAAAATACATTTACAAAATATTTTCTAATTAAAATAAAAAGGTTTATTAAAAGCTTAAAATTTGAAATTCAAATTTTTCCCCCAAAACGAAAGCTTCTACACCAGATACAACATTCCCCATAAAAAGACAAAAAAGAGAGCGGAGTCTAGGCGGCGGCCCCCTTAAATATAAGGGACCGTCGGGACTGCCCCCATAGAGCCGTTGGGATTCCCTGCTTATAAATACTGCTCCATTCCCAGCAGAAAACAATTCCTTTTTGCACAAAAATTTTTAGTCTTTTCTTTCTCTCTCTAAATCTTCTTTCTCTCACTAAAACTCTTGATCACTAACATACTTAGATCTTGTTTCAAGTGATCTAATCTCTTCTTCTCATCTCTTCCTTCTCATTCAAGTGCAAGAGAAGAACACTCGTATTCGTCAAGAAACGAAGTGTTAATTAGTGATCTCTCCTCTCTTCTTCTAAGTACTAAAACTCTATTGTATTTATCTTGTGTATTTGTGTGATTCGGATATTGTGTGGATCGATTGGTAGATTTGTGAGTGTGTATATCTTGGAAGGGTAGATTGGTTCTAGCTAATATTGGACTCGACCATTTAGTTAGTGTCGAAAATAACGTAAGCGACGTGTAAACGAGTTTTTCCGCCTAAAGGGAGCTTGTTGGACATAGTGAAATCTCGAGTAGGTACGCGTGAGAGTAGGAGTAGGGCGAAGAGGTTGCTTCGTAGAGAACACTATAAAATCTGGTGTTTGGTTTGGTTGTTTCTTTCCTTATCTCTTTACATTATTATTGTTGTTATTTAGTTTTTGTTTAGATAATTATTGCTTGTTCATATTGTGATTTGATTGAACATATAACTCGGATCTATACAGTTTTGAAAGTGAACTTTTAAACCGTAAAACAAACGTGTAAACTATATCAATCCACCTCCCCCTTCTTGTTTCACATTTGGTATCAGAGCAGGTCATTAGGATTTTAAAAAATATACTGTATTTTTAAAGCTTAAGTTCGATCTATAGGATTCCGACAATATTTAGGCAAGGGGCAATCTATGCAAAGACCACACTCTTTGAAAGCGATAGTTTTATTTATTGAAAAATTGATTCGAGACATATGTTAATCAAAAGATCTGATCTTTGGCATGTTAATACCTAAATGGTGATTTTCTCATCCTATTGTACAAAATCCGGAAACAAATGAGATGAGGTTATCCCTTGAAAAAAAACGATGATCTCCAAAAAGAGACCTGGCGAAAATAATGAAGCAAAAATGGTTATTTACAATGCTTTGCCAAGAAAAGAATATGAAAGAATTTTCATGTGTAACACGGCAAAAGAAATTTGGAAAACTTTGTTAATCACCATCAAGGTAATAGCCAAGTCAAAGATAATAAGATCGGGGGGGGGGGGGGGGGTCCCCCTTTTGGTTTAACAATATGAACAGTTCGTCATTTCGGAAGACGAATCTATAGATAGTGCTTTTGCTAGATTTAATACTATTATTACTAGTCTTAAAGCTCTTGATGAAGGTTATTCTAGTAAGAACTACGTAAGGAAGTTTCTTAAAGCTCTACATCCTAAATGGGAGCAAAGGTCACGGAAATTGACAGAGTCGAAAGATCTTACGTCATATCTCTTGATGAATTATCGGGTACCTCAAAGTTCACAAAATGGTCATTCAAGAAGATTCCGAAATAGTCAAGCAAAAAGTTGAAAGAAAATCTATTGCTTTAAGGTAGAAAGAATCTAGTGATCATGAATGTTCGACTTTCGTAGTGATGACGTAGAATACGCCATAGCGGTAAGGAATTCGCAAGAGTTTTTTAAAGAGAGATAGATTGTGAGAACTTCGGGACGACAAAAACGGCAAAAGTGAAAGGAAGTGCTTTAGATGCGGAGATCCAAATTATCTTATTGGAGAATGTCCAAAGCCACTGAGAGACAAGAACCAAAGAGAATTTGTTGGAGGTTCTTGGAGCGATAGTGGTGAAGAAGATGATGAAAAGATCCAAGACGAGACATGTCTTGTAGCTCAAGCACCAAATGAGGTATGTTCTGAATCTTCTTACTTTAGTGATGAAAACTCATCAATTGATAATTTAGCTTTAGACAATGAATATGATAAATTGTGCAAAATGAGTTTAAAGATAATCACTAAGAACAAAAGGTTAAAATCTATTAGAAATATTCTAGAAAATGAGCTTAGAGAATTAAAAGATAAATCATCCATACTCGAGAAAAACAAGGGAGTTGATCTCGATTGTGTAAAATGCCATACACTTAAAATTGAAAATGAAAAGCTCAAAAAAGAATCTACTAGATTAAACAAATTTGAAAAGAGTACACATTGCTTGAATGAAATGTTAAATAATCAAAAACCCTCCGGTGATAAATTAGGTTTGGGGTTTAATTCATTTGAAGCATCATCTAGTGGAACTAAGGAAATAAAATTTGTAAGAGCTCAGAAAAAGACGTCTTCTGATGGAGGTCCCATAATTATGGGCGACCCCCTTAATATTCAGGCGGCCCCCAAAATAAATATGGGACCGCCACCAGCAACGTCTGGTTCTGAGAAAAGTGTGTCTTTTCAAAAATCTATTTTGGGTCCTAGACCAAAACACATAATTGTAAACAAAGTCAAAATTCTTGTGGCTAGTGACAATGAAGTGAAACAATTTTATAAACCATTGAAAAAGCCCGGAGTTATATTTTCAAAAACCAATTTTAGATCAAAAGCTCCACCTCCTAGAAGAGTCGATAATAATTATTCTCGTCCTAAAACACCGCAACCAAAAAGACATGTTGGTCGACAAAACCAACCTCATGGCTTTCACGTAAGTTGGAACAACTTTCCATGTCAAAGTTACATGCCATGGGAAATGTGTCTTCCGTTCTCACATCCCAACCAATTACATCAAATGCAAGGGATGTTTGCCACTAACAAATTTGGACCCATGAGATATTGGAGACCAAATGTTTGAGTTATTATCTTATATAAATAGATATGCCTTGGAGTCGACTTGGAGCCCGACGAATGGATCAAGGATAGTGGATGCTCCAAACACATGACGGGCAACCGAAAGCTCTTCTCCACTTACAAGGCATACAATGGAGGTAACGTCATTTTTGGTAGTAATCTTCGCGGTAACATCATTGGCAAAGGTACGATTTCTAATGACTCTCTCAAAATAGATAATGTAGAACATGTTGATAATTTAGGATTTAACTTGCTAAGTATAGGACAAATATGTGATAATAAGTGTAGAGTAACTTTTTCTGAACATGATAGTGAAATCACTAAGGACGGTAAAGTCATAGGTAGAGGTATTAGGAAGAAAGGCTTGTATGTGATGAAATTAGGAAATAAGCCAAAAGACAAAATATGTCTTGCAACGATTGATGAAAACTCCACATTGTGGCATAGGAGATTGGGTCACGCAAATATGCGTCTCATTCAATCGTTAGCTTCTAAGGAATTAGTTAGAAACTTACCTAAGCTTAAGTTTGATCAACATTTTTGTGATGCTTGCAAAATTGGAAAACAAGCTCACGTTAGTCACAAAGCTAAGAACATAGTCTCAACGACTAGATGCTTAGAACTTCTCCACATGGATCTTTTTGGTCCATCCGCCGTACGGAGTTACGGAGGAAACCGCTACACCTTAGTCATAGTAGATGACTACTCTAGGTATACTTGGACTAGATTTCTTAAGAATAAAACCGAAGCTTTCGATCAATTCACCTTAGGCAGAAACTGGGTCAATACATAATCTATCGGTTTTCACAAAGATGAATTCTGATATTGAAGACGACATCATGGACCCAGTGATGCAATGCACACCGTCTCCAGCCATTCGAGTTTCTCCACAGAAACTGTCCCCATTTGTTCACGAGATACACACGACTTCTATTGACTTTCTCACTCTGAGTTAGTTAATATTAAATAGGTGGCAGTCTGCTCCAGCCTCCGATTACTAAAACCAAAACGCACTAATCGAGTCTAGAGCCAAGAGATCAATAAAATAAATCTCATTAGGACACATTCCATTACAAACACTTGTTGAACATCAATAAGTTCACAAGCTGTTAACAAGAGTCCTACGCATTATCCTTGTAATTTTTCCAGAACATCCGAGTGATACTTAAGTATTCAATAAAAAATGAAGATGGAGAATCCTGCTGACCAACATCAACAAGCTCTTGGTAGGTGACTGCCGATTCACTATATGAAAATCAAACTTGTGTCAACTGAAAGAAACGATGTGCGGTTCTATGTGAATCAAACTTGATTCCAGTAAATTAATGACACTTAATCATAAAGATAGTAACATCTGATTCACTTCTTATCGTGTTTTCTCTTTAAGACGTTCCGGTAATGAGAACTAGCAAGCATGGTAAATATAATACATCTGTGTTAGAAGATCCTACGCTTTGAGCTGGAAACCCTGCCAAGGAGATTCTTTGAATCTACCTAATCACAGGTACAGTATTTATATTGTAAAACGGTCCTACAGAACCGGAGGTTAATCTAACCAAATTTGGACGAATGACAAAGCCATATTTGTCCACATGCTTTATTGCTAATTGTTTTATTTTAGGATTCATATAAAGATGTGAAATGATATAGCCTCATTCTAGCTGAAGTCCAATTCATTACCACATGCTCATGCTCAAACTACAAAGACATTCTAGCTGTTTACCTCAATTTATTGAGTCGAACAAGAAGACTCCGGTCACTTTATGATGGAGCTCGGTCCCTCTAATAAGTTAACGTTGTAATAGATAATTATCGGAATCAGGCTCGATAAGAATCTAAAATTGAATATGTATCGTTCCTAGTTTTAAATATCCCGCGCGTACCTTTAACGTGACGGGGTATATAAGCTTTTTCTTCTTTAGAAAAAGTTAGTTGTTCATTTTTCTAAAATAATTCCATTTCTCTTTTCTCTCATCTCTCTCTCTAAACTCTCTCTCTAGAACAACTCCTCTCTTTCTCATTTCTAGTTCCGATTTCGTGTTTAAATATATGAAGTGAAGTGTTACGGGATCCTACAATTGGCATCAGAGCAAAGGGTGGATTCGTGTCTGATTTGTGTGGTTAAATAAGCTCAAATTCGTGGCTTATTTTGTGAAAAAATACCCACGGCTCAATTTTTTTTGGGTCTAATGGTTTGTTAATCTTGATCTTCACTTGTTCTACACATCAAAAGGTAAGAGTGCTTCAAATTTCGTGTGTTAAACAAGCTCCTAGCTCGAATTATAAGCAAACAAAGTAAGGTGTTCTTCGTGGAGAGTTGCTTCATTTTTGACGATCCAAGAAGAAATACATGTTATAGGATGTTTAATCTTGGTATATCTCCTTAGTATTGCATGTTAGAGCTTTGATTCGTGGATAGAAAAGCTTATTTGAGTGATTTTGTCAAATTCGACCTTGTGTTCATCGTGGAGGGTTGCTTATTTAATTATTTGTTCTTCACGGCGGTTTGACTAGCTAGGGGACAAGATCCACGATTTAAGGAAATAGTCAACGGCGGTTTGTTGACCACAGTGGCGAGTTGCTAAACAGCGAGTTGCTAAACAGCGAGTTGCTAAACAGCGAGTTGCTAAACAGCGAGTTGCTAAACAGCGAGTTGCTAAACAGCGAGTTGCTAAACAGCGAGTTGCTAAACAGCGAGTTGCTAAACAACGAGTTGCTAAACAGCGAGTTGCTAAACAGCGAGTTGCTAAACAGCGAGTTGTGTATTTTATTAGGGCAGCGAGTTGTAAAGAACAGCGTTTATTTATTCTATTACACGGCGGTTTGCTTACACTAGCAGCGGTTTGATTATTCTATTACACGGCGGTTTCCAGACGACACCCTTTTTAGCGACACTTTTTTTACCGAAAAAGTTGAGTAATATGTAATTTTTTATATAGCCTTTATAACTTATTTTTACATCAAATTCAAATTTTGGTAATAGGGTAAATTTTTTTTCGGTCGACACCTTTTAGCGACACTTTTTTCGGGAAAAATTAAGTAAAATAAAAAAAATTTCTATAGCATTTTTAGCTTATTTTTACACCAAATTTAGATTTTGGTAATAAATAAAATAAATATTTTTCATAATCCAACTGTCGTCGAATTCGCCAAACAAATCATCAAACCAATAAGCCAACAACCGATCACAAGGGACTTAAACTGCATTAATCATACAAGAAACAAACCTCAACAACAAGCGATTATTCATTCACGATTTTCTATTGATTTTGTGAAATCCCATTAAATCATTTCTCGGTTTTAATCATAGACGTGTAAAATCCCGTGAACGAGAATTGCATACATAACTACAACAATTTCAATCACATCATATCCACTTAAGATTCAACAAAATGTTTCACACTTCATATTTCATAACTATTCATTCATCATGTCTACTCCAATTAACACATCCTCAACAGATAGGCCGAAAATGCACAACACTATCATGGGCAGCTGGTTCAAAAGAGCGTCACCGATATGCTTGGACCAGGAAGATATTCCTCAGTAGGCGTTCGCGTTTTCTACGATACCTTACACTAATCGAATTGGTTAATATCTGAGACAACGTACAATCTTTGAAGGTCCATCAATCGCCCACGAGCGTACTCATTGCAGCTGTTGAAGCAGCAGAAAACATTCCACCAGTAGCTGCACATGAAGAAGCTGAGACAATACACAACATGACAACAGAGAACAAACTTTACTTTCAAGCTGAAAAGGAAGCTATTTTCTTGATTTTGACTGGTATTGGAGATGAAATTTACTCAACTGTTGATGCATGCAACACAGCTAAGGAGATGTGGACAGCCATTGAAAGGCTACAACAGGGTGAATCATTATAACGTACAAGATGTAAAGACCATCTATTCTGGAATTTTAGGAAGGTTTACTTCTCGAGATGGAGAATCCATGGAGTCTTATATACTCCGGTTTGATAAACAGCACTGAATGAGTTGTCAAGGAACAACTTGCAAGTTTCACCAATGCAAGTGAATTGTTCAATTTCTTCACAACTCAACCAGAAATGGTCAAGATTTGTGACGGTTGTCAAGCCGAGAGAGGAAATAACATAGTTCATATCAAAGGCTGTTTGACATTCTGAAGCAGTTTCAAAACGAAGTTAATGATATCCGTTCTGAGAGATTAGCCAGAAGTGCAAATCCGTTAGCACTTCTTGCGGCTGCTCAACCATATTCAGATAACTACTATCAGGCACCAAAACCTTAAAGATCGAATGCACCATCATACATGCAATCTTCTTCCACACGACCAAGTGCAACTACTAGACAACAAAGGCAAAAGAGATCGCAAAAACCAGTTACTCCTCCAATCTGAGTCCGTTTCTGAGAGACAGTGATCCAGAAACCAGCTCGAGGGAGAAGGTTATGCAAAAAGAACTGGCACTCCTTGCAAGTTTTCAAGAAGCTGTACAAACCTACCAACAACAACCTTCGAACTTCTTCAAACTCCAGGAACAAGACTGAAGATACCACACCAAGTATTAACACACAATCAAGTCAGGGCAGTTTGGAACAAAGGACGATGACAGTTGCTGGGGCTAGGGAAACAGTAGGCAGTCCGGTAGTGCAACAAAATCGGATACAGTGCTTTAACTGCAAAGGATTTTAGACACTATGCCAGGGAATGCAGGAAGCCAAAGCGGGTTAAAGACTACGCATATCACAAGGAGAAGATGATGATTGCAAACAAGCTTAACAATGGTATCCACGTCAAGCTGAGCAAGCTGATTGGCTATAGAGACACGGATGAAGAGTTGATGAACAAGATTAGAAGCACATACAGTTACAGGCAAAAAATATCATGAGGTCCTCACCTTGAAGAATCCAGTTCTACTAGCCAGCCATTAGAAAAGGTACAAAACCATGATGAAAATGATGAGTTTTGCCAATGTGAGAGGACATTTTGATCAACGCTGAATCATATAACGACACATATGTTTTGGAGAAGATGATAGCATATTGTCATTCTGATTCATCAAATACCTGTACTGAATGATAATCAGGTTGATCAAAATTGCGCTGTAATGCGTTGAATGACGTGTTGCGCTGGCTAACTTAATTGCAAATTTGACTCTTGATATGGAGAAACCAAAACAAAATGGTATTTAAAGCAATAAAGAAAGCAAATGCAATCATTAACTCAAGAACTGAAGGAGTGCAAACTAACCTTGATGAGAACTATAGGGCTCTAGGGGAGTCTACAAGCAGTCAGGATAGTTTGTCTGATGCACCTTCAGAACCAAACAACTGAGCTTGAGAAGTACACGACCCTATAATGACCGAACGAGTGTGATAAAATAACTTCAAACCAAGTTAAACGAAACTCTAGACTATTTAGCTCGAAAACATTACATACAAGAGGGTATACAAACTAAAACCTATGAAATTTTAGTTTGTCAAATCAAAACACAATGAGCTAGTCAAAAAAGTCTGTTCACTTGTCACAATATGAAGGTCACTCAAAGAGAAAAGAGGTTATTTTCAGATTAAAGGTTAAGGAAGGAAAAGACATTGACACGATGATTGAAATGGACAACAAATAAAGTTTTAAATGAAATTCTTTATAAACGCAACTCAGTCAATTTCATACCATTCACATGTTAGCAACCAAATGCGCAACGTAAAAGGGTAGATCAACCTTGCTAACCCAAAGTACCTAAGATGCTCAATCTGAAAAGCCATCGTTGTATGAGATCCATAATGATACTTTTGATCCGCAAACAGATTTTGCCCTAATGGGGAAGAGACGTGACCTTGAAAAGAGAGTAGATAAAAAAAAAAAAACAAAATTAAATAAAGACAAAGGGAGAACCATATGATTACACATATTCAAAACAGTCTTATGAAACTTTCAAAAACACATCCAAAACCTATCTGATCAGTTGGAATGCGCTAAAGAAGATTAAAAACAATGTGGAGAAAAACTTTACCAGAACAAAACAAAACATTGCTAAAATTGGTGTCCTTTCCAACCCGTTTCTAAATCCCATTATAAAATTTAACAAGTTTATAACGAAATGACAAACAACTACAATCTTTTTAGAACAATTTGTGCTCAAACTTGTCTATCAAATACTCAAAGTGCATTTCCTAACCCAACTGGCTACGAGTATGAAGTTTTTGATCAAAACGTTAATAATGCCTCTTTCAAACAAAACAATACTGACAGTCTTGTTTTATTTCTGAACTAAAAGAAGAAAATCATGACGATTTAGAGTACGTTAAATCCTTGAAAAGAGATTGACAAACTTGAATCAGAAAAGCTGATTTTTCAAACATATAAGATCTACTTCACGAAGAGTAGTGTCAAAAGAAGATGTTTTACACGATGTTCGTATTTACATTCTCTGTCTGATTTAGAATGCTAATACTGAAATTAACAATGCTTATATCATCAAAAAGATTAAAGAAATGTGAATGTCCTTGCACAAAACTGCGAAATAAAACTGAATCCTGTTAACAACGAAGTTCATAATAAAGCTTTAAAGAAGTTTTGCTAAACTTGAAAAACACTCGATTTTCTCTTGAACTTTCTTACAACATTGAAAGAACAGATGAAAAACAACACAGTTTGCAAAGAAATGGCTTTCAAATGTATATTGAAAAGAACGTGAACAATATCATGAAATACAAGATTTGAAAGCTCAAATGCAAGACAAGAACATGGTGATAAATGAGTTAAAGAAACTCATTCTGGTAACAAAAGGAAAGTCTGTGGAAACTCAGTTTGATAAACCATCTGTTGTTCGACAACCAAATGCACAACGGATTCCAAAACCATCAGTTTTAGGAAAACCGACTCCTTTTTCAAATTCTCCTGAAATGAGAAATTTTCAAACGAATAAGTCGGTTAATAAAACTAATGTGTCGGATGGTTTATTTAAACCAGTCACTCAACAGAATTTGCCTCAGAAAAGAAACCAAGCGGTTCAAAACACAAATGTGCTTAAACCAGGAATGTATAGAATTGCCTCCACCACAACACAAACTAAAACACCACAGTTGCCTCGTGCTTCTAGGAATACTAATCCTCACATGTCTAAATCTTCAGGAGTAATTCACAGTACTAGTGTTAGCAGACCACAGCTTAAGAGCTATCAAGTGAAAGAAAAGGTCGTGCCAAACATTAGTCGAGTGAAGTTTACAAAGAAGGAAGTAGAAGACCAACATAGGATTTCTAGTATTTCTAAGAAAACAAAGTCTGTAACTGCGTGTAATGACAGTTCAAACTCCAGAACTTCGAATGCGAATGCTGTTTGTGCAGAATGTGGAAAATGTGTGTTTAATTCTAATCATGATGCTTGTGTTTCTCGATACTTGAAAGACGTGAATGCTAGAACTAAGAAGCCTCATGTAGTGCCTATTAGTGCTAGTAAACCCAAGAGAAAAGCGAACAAATCTGTTGCAACACCCCATAAGAAAACAGTTGCATCAGATACCACTATTCAGAAATCCAAGAGTTACTATAAGAAGTTGTATGAGGATACAAATCAGGAATGGAAATGGTGGATAGCTAAGAGATGTCCATCAGGTTATACATGGACACAAAAGCCTCTTAGGACCAAAAAGATATGGATGCCTAAAATCAGGAAAGATGATGTATCATCAAATATTAGTCCCACTATAGACATTGTCTCTAGGATTACTAATGTTTTGAAGATATCAAACTTCATAGGATCCAATTTGTCCAATATTCCATCGTCCTCTAATTCTCTTGCAGATTGTACAACTCATCCTATTCATTGTTGACTCTGGATGCACAAAGCACATGACGGGCAATCTCAAGCTATTGACCCCAAGCAAGTCACTGATGGGAAATAAACGCATGCAAGAACAAAGTGCACACGACAATATGAATGATTACGAGTGGAGTAAAATATTAAGGGTTTAGGAGAATCTTGACAGTTAGGAGTTAAAAATATTGCCAAGTCCTTTACCAGTTTAGTAGAAGGCGATAAAATAAAGAAAAGGAAAAAGAAAACAGTTGCTAATGACAAGAGTGTAGATTATAATGCTAGATCTTTGCGGAGATTGCGAGAAATATAACTATGAAGTAAGCTACACACGTCTAAACTACTCCCATGAAGTAAACCACCTTAACAATCCAATCATTATTTTTAATTTAAATTGTTGTTCTTCTCTAATGAAATTTGTAATATCATAGCAACATCGGCCACAATACATTGCACCAATGGCTATGAATAGATATGCAAATCTAACAAAGAAAAGAGTACGTGCTTCAAATGTCCCCCGTGTCTTACCAGCTAGGGATGGTTGTTAGCGAAATGGAAAGTTTTTTGACTCGAATGCATAAAAAAAATAATCAATCAAATGCAACACTTAACATGGCTCAATTGATCTTAAGTAAAAAAAGGGTCATTAAGGCAAAAGGAGGATGTCAATTGAAATTCAAAGGAGATGAACTCTGCCAGAAAAAGTATATCAAGTGGATCAAGGAGAAGATTATTTGACATAAGCTCTGAAGGTAAATATGTATCATCTTATATTATATTCTGTTTAGTAAGTAAAAAAGTCTCATGTTAATTTGTTTTACACTTACTCTTCCATGATTGTAGACATGAATAACGTAGATATAGAATATGATGGTGCTTAAAATGATGATGAAGACACAGACCATGTGATATTTGAAAATATTAAGAATGAGATTGAAGGGGATGACGCGGGATTTCAAGGTACTATAACCATGTAGAATGTAGACTGTGATATTTGATAAGAATTAAAAGGGAATTGTAAGACATAGTTGAGCTCTTAAATAATATTGTCTTTATAAAACTTTGTTTATATGATACAGAAATGAATTAATATGTAATAAGAACAACAATGACTTGATATATGAAATTGAAGACACCGAACATATTATGTTTGGAAATAATCAAAACAGGATAGAATTAGGGTCCGATAGCGAAGATGAATCTGAAAACGAGATTGTTGAACGAGTTGAAGAACAAACTGATGGCCTTGACTTACAAAAGAAAGCAGGTTAACTTAACTGACTTAACCACATGATTATGTTTTTGTTGTTTGAGTGTCTATATTCTAATTTTATGTAAGTGTGAATATCGAATATTAGCTATATCGACTACAAAGAAAAGAGCCCAACAATGAAGCATGGCATTCATGTACGATAATTTGATGCACGTGAGACTATAGTATCAATAAATTTTGACAACCTTATTAAGGCCTGTAACTAAAGTGATAGAGACAGTATATTGTCAGTTCTCTTGGTTTTTAGGTACAATTGCTCGTAATGCCAGCTACGCACCTTTGACTTATAGTTCATGGTCGAAAGTACCAGATAAGGAGATGATGTGGAAGTATGTGTTGGTATGCTTATAACCTGATTTGTGCCCCTTTCTGTATAAAATCTTCTCTTCTTCTATTAATATACTACATTTTTTGAAGGAAAAATACATTGTACCCGAGAAGGCTAAATCTTGGGTGCTAATGACCATCGGAGCTTGTTGGAGGGGATACAAATGTAGGATCAAGAAAAAGCACTTCTATAAATTTAAGGATATGCAAACGAGATGGAATAATCGACCGAAATCCATTCCACAAAAGGATTTTTCAGAGTTGCTAACTTTATGGAGCAAGAAAGATGTGATGGTAATTCAGTGTCAATATATCTTTAATGAAACTATCTATGTATTTGAGTATTAATGTTCCTTTAGTTGTACATGGAATTGAATTGGAATTTTGTTTAACCCGTATAGAAGCGTTGTTTGTCGAAAGGGATTTCGCTTGTCTAAAAAACATTCACACAGCAGGTCCAAAAAGTTTTTTCCAGGATTCCGTGAGAGAAATGTAATCTCTTAGTTGTCATATTTGTAAGTTACATGCCATCCACATGAATTGATACAACTTTATTGATTGTTTAATAATGATTATAAATACAGAAAAATGAAATTCCCAACCAGTGATGAACCTAGCTTAAACTCAAAACTTTGAGCTCACCACGCCAAAGGAAAGAAGTGAAATGTAATATGCAGAACAGTATGCTGACACGGAAAAAAAATCATAAGATTAATAAAACATCTAAATCAAATTTGTATAATGTATTGCGTAATATGTTTAGTAAACGTTTTTATTTTTAAATATATTTGAAAGAAAAAATGAAAGAACTAATAATCCTCCAGAAGATGACATGAGCTCCCCTGCAGATCCTTTCTTGGTTGTTTATGACTAAGAGTATGATGTACCTCAAGACAATTTGGATAGAATGGTGTTACTAATACATAATAAAAAGGTGAATGGAGATGTTATGCACTAAGGCCCTGGGGAGATTGTGAAATCACCCACAGTTAGTTTAGAAGTTGAAAAAGGTCAATCTATTGATATGCAAAGAGATCTTGAAGCGAACTTTGAAAGGAGAATCAGTGAGTTAAAAGAGGATCAAGAAAGGAAACTAGAAGCTATGCAAAAAAAATGACGATGACCGTAAAAAGTTAATTGAAGATGTTGTGCAGAAGATATTAGGAAAAATACCTCCTGAAGTTATCCGCAGGTGTTTTTTAACACGAGTGATCATTTAATTTTGGAACAAGGTACGTGACGTCTGATTTTCATACAGTAGTTGATAAGCTTTTGTGTCACTCAATATATACTAACATGATTTGTTCAGACAATGTTTACCAGGCTACATTGTTTTTGGTGTTCAGAGGCAAGCAAATTTGCGACTATGATGAGATGAAATAGTTATGTCAAAGATACACGTCGATGAAGATTTAGTACTATTAGTGGGTGCAATCAAAATCTTTTGTGTTTCATTATGCCTTATGCCCTGTATGTTCGTTATTTTGCTGTTGGAAAAATTTGTAGTTGACTATGATACTATTGACCATATTTTGTTATGGTTATGGTGAAAGTTATGAACTTTCAAGTCTTTGACATTTTGACCAAATTTGTATTTGGAATAATGTAATTAATAATTATATTATAATTATTGCTATGATGATATAAATTATTGTTTGTATGCTTTAGAATTTGTAGTAGTAAATATGCGGCAATCGAAAATGATTTAAGTGTTGCTTCTAGTGGAAAAAGTTTTCATTAGTCATGTTAAAATGAAAAACCAATCTTCCTTATTATTTAATCACCCAACTTTCATACTTCACCACCATCTTCATCTCCCTCAAATCTCTCTTCTTCTCTATCAATGTCTTGCTCAAACAACCATTCCAACTTCTCTAGAAAACCAAGGATGTCGGTTAGACAAGTATGGAAATGCAAAACATCTACTCCAAAATCATCACCTCCTTCCCAAATCCTCTTCCTCTAAGAGTCTACTTACAATCTCCTTCACCACCATCTTACAATCCCTTAAGAGATCAAATGATTAACCAACTCCACAACATTTACACCATTCTTGATTCACACACTAATCCATCCAATGCCTACATTCATGCACCATCTTCACCACCACCACCACAAATTCATCCTCCTTCTCATGCTCAAGTTGAATTTCACTCAAGTTTTTGTCATTGTTGTAAGTTTTCTAGACACCAATTCCACTCTTTAAGAAATGAAATCAACTTCATTCACTATCTTCTAACCTGTCCCATCCCCCCAAATCATGTTTTACCAACCCCCTCTTTTTCCTTCTTTAATTAAGCATTCCTACATGATTAATCTTCCTAAATAATTGTTCTTTTATCTTTTGATTATGGCATCTTCTACCTTTCAAGAATTCACTAGTGTAGATCTATGCCTTATTATGTCTTTATGATTATCTACTTTCTATTGTAATGATTCATACAAATGTTGTATGAATTTGTCTTAGCTCTTATTAAGATCTAGTTTTAGATTTTATGTTGCATGTATTAGTTGGATGTGCTATTGTATGAGTTTCTTGTTGGTTGAATGAAACTCTTCTTTTGTTAAATTAAATACAATGTGTTAACTTGAAAGATATTTGTCTTGCACTTGTACTTCTAACCTTGTTTTGTAGCACACAATTTTCATAAGATCGATCCCTTGGTGCCCCGAACAAGGGGGAGCATACATCAAGGGGGAGTCTTGATATCATCGATTTCTTTCTTCCTTCAACAACTCGACGATCATTCTTTTTGAATTCGACAAAAAAGGGGAGAAATGGAACATAACTCATTTAATAATTTGACATCTTTAATTTTATTTAAAATGAGTTTATATTTTGTCATTATCAAAAATGGGGAGATTGTTAATACAAATAATGTCTAAAAACGTTATTTATATTTTTCGACCTCTCAACGTTTTGATAATAACAAAATGTAAAAACGTTTACAATAAAAATAAACGTTTACAAATTATTAAATGTAAAATTCCATTTCTAAGATTAGTGATCACTTAAGGTATGGACAAACAAAATAATTAAGCATGATTAGTGATCAAGAAAATATTTTTCTCTTAATCCTCACTTTTAATTCTACAAAAGTATTTTCTCAAAAATACATTTACAAAATATTTTCTAATTAAAAGAAATGTTTTATTAAAAACTTAAAATTTGAAATTCAAATTTTCTCTCCAAAATGAAAGGTTTCATAACAGATACAACATTCACCACAAAAAGACAAAAAAAGGGAGCGGAGTCTAGTGGCGGCCCCCTTATATATAAGGGACCGCCGGGACCGCCCCCAGATAGCCGTTGGGATTCCCTGCCTATAAATACTGCTCCATTCCCAGCAGAAAAATATTCCTCTTTGCACGAAATTTTTTAGTCTTTTCTTTCTCTCTCTAAACCTTCTTTCTCTCACTAAAACTCTTGATCACTAACATACTTAGATCTTGTTTCAAGTGATCTAATCTCTTCTTCTCATCTCTTCCCTCTCATTCAAGTGCAAGAGAAGAACACTCGTATTCGTCAAGAAACGAAGTGTTAATTAGTGATCTCTCTTCTCTTCTTCTAAGTATCAAACTTCTATTGTATTTATCTCATGTATTTGTGTGAATCGGATATTGTGTAGATCCGATAGTGTATATCTTGTGAGTGTGTATATCTTATGAAGTGGTAGATTGGTTCTAGCTAAGATTAGGACTCGACATTTAGCTTAGTGTCGGATAATAACGTAAGCGACGTGTAAACGGTTTTCTCCGCCTAAAGGGAGCTTGTTGACATAGTGAAATCTCGAGTTGGATACTCGGGAGTGGAGTAGGGCGAAGAGGTGATTCGTAGCCGAACCATTATAAAATCTTCGTGTCTTGGTTTGGTTGTTTATTTCCTTATCTCTTTACATTATTATTGTTGTTATCTAGTTTTGGTTTAGATAGTTATTGCTTGTTCATATTGTGATTTGATTGAACATATAACTCGGATCTATACATTTTTAAAAGTAAACTTTTAAAACGTAACAAACGTGTAAACTATTCAACCCCCCCCCCCCCCTCTAGTTTCCACAATTAGTTAGTTTCATATATTTTTCAATAAGAAATAAATGAATTTTTTTAATACATTTGAAACTGTTGGTGTATAAATGACATGTTCTCTATATAAATACATAAAATCTGTAATAAATGATTACTATCGATATCAGTCTTTATCAATAACACATCAAACATACTGTTGGTTGTGTAGTTCTCAAAATTGGGTGAAGATAATCAATGGTAACCGGATATCAAATGGAATTGTGTAATCACTTTCCAAAAGAAACTATTCAAGTCTGATGCTTGGGTATCACGAATATCTCTTTGGGATAAGACCAAATGTTATGTTCTTAAATTAGGTAAAATTCTAAAACCCTTTTGCCTTTAAGTGTTTATGTTTCTGTGTGTTTTCCATGCAAGTGTTCATCCCTATCTATAGGGATGAAAACTCTTAAACAAAAGAGTTTGTAACTCCTAGTCAAAAGGAGTTATGAGCATTAATTGGCCAATTAATCTCATAACCTCCTCCATGAATGCATAGTGGTTACATGACCATAATCATGGTCATTAAGTTAATGCTGAAACCGCCCATTTAATAGGTCAAGGTGGTTACAAACATTTAATGTTAAAACCGCCTATTTAATAGGTCAAGGTGGTTACAAACATTTAATGTTGAAACCGCCATTTAATAGTCATTAAGCTAACCACTAAAAGAGTCACGGAGAATCAATGACTTGATGGGTGTACACTCCGTACCTCCAAAACCATTTCTAAGTATGACTTGATTCCTACAATTGCACTAAATTTCCAACAATCCTCCCCAATTTAGTACAATTCTTTTTGCATGAAAATTAAACATAAAACAAAACAAGTGCATAAACGAAAATATCCTGAGGATTGAATTTTCATCTTAGTACATTACACGTTCAGATATTCGAGAATCAAGGTGTTCTAAGAATTGAACCCTTCAACCCATTTGAATTCTTGAAGATAAAATACATACAAGTTTTCAAACACTTAAACGCTCCTGACACTATACAAGCCATGTGTCCATATCCAATTCACAAATGTTATAAAAGCCAAAGTTCATAGCTCTCTGAAGCAGTAAAACCTCAACATTCACATAGGTGGTTCCTCTTTATTCATGCTCCTGCCAAGCATTTTTTTCAAAGATATTAACCATTGAGAAGTAAAGACTTCATCCTTATTTTCAGCAGGTTCCAAGCACATCCTTGGGATGATTGTAAACATGTGCTTCAGTTCATTGAACATTCAACTTTCCACATTGAACTCAACTCCCAAGTTTCCTCAAGATGGAGTTGGGTATCTTATCATTCAGTGACATAGTTGGACTTTAAACCCATCCCTTCATCAGACTTTAAAACCAAATTTCTAACCAATATATTTGCCAAGTGATCAGCTAAGTTTCCTTGAGATCTCACAAACTCTATAAATACCACGCCATTCGTGATAAGATCACGAATCATACTATGCCTGACACCTAAGTGTCTAGACTTCCCATTGTACATTTGGCTATCAGCCTTTGCCAATGTAGCGGCACTATCACAGCGGATAGAAATAGGTGCTATAGGTTTGGACCACAATGGAATCTCAAGGATCAGGTTTCTCAACAATTCAGCTTCCTTACCACCAGCTTCTAAAGCTATAAATTCAATTTCTATTATTGAACTGGTGATGCAAGTTTGCTTCTTGGATACCCAAGAAATTGCACCTCCACCAAGCAGGAATACCCAGCCACTGATAGACGAATTGTCTTTAGTATTGCTGATTCAACTTGCATCAGTATATCCTTTCTAAGATTGAAGGATAGCCAGTATATGTCAAACTATAATCTATAGTTTTCTTTAAAATTACTAGTGTACCTATTCAGTTTACCCACTGCAAAAGCAATATTAGACCTTGTATAAGTCATGGCATACATCAGGCAGCCAATCACCCTAGAATACTCAAGTTGAGATACAGTCTGACCATTATTAAGCATCATCTTCTCACTTGTATCCATAGGAGTACTCACTGTAGTACAATCAAAGTAATTGAATTTCTTCAGTACCTTCTCAATATAATGAGACTGATAAATTGCTATTCCATTACTTTCATGTTTAATCCTTATACCAAGGATAACATCAGCCTCCCCCATGTCCTTTATGGAGAACCTTGATGACAAGAATTCCTTTGTCATGTCAACTTGAACTTGGTCAGTGCCAAAGATCAGCATATCATCAACATATTGACAAATGATGACTCCTTTACCAGATTCATCAAATTTGCTATATACACATTTGTCAGCTTGGTTAAGTAAATAATCATTAGATAAAAACCACTTCATCAAACTTTTGATGTCATTTCTTAGGGGCCTACTTTAGTCCATTGATTATTCATCAGTTTACACACCTTGTTTTCATTGTCATACATGATGAAGCCTTGAGGTTGGTTCATATATACCTCCTCATCCAATTCACCATTCAAGAATGTTGTCTTCACATCCATATGATGAATAATCAGATTGTAATTGATGCCAAAGTGATCAGCAGTCTTATGGTACTAATACGTGTCACTGGAGCATAAGTATCAAAGTAGTCTATCCTTGACTTTTGTCTAAAGCCCTGAATGACTAGTCTAGCCTTGAACTTTTCAATAGTTCCATCTACCACTAGTTTTCTTTTGAAGATCCATTTGCAACCAAGAGGTTTGCAACCTGGAGGTAGATCAGCCAACACCAAAGTGTTGTTTCCCATGATGGAATCCATCTCATCATTAATTGCTTCTTTCTAGAAAGCAACATCCCTGGGACTTCATTGCTTCATCAAATGTCTTGGGGTCATTCTCAACATTAAAGCAATAGGAGTGTTGGTCAGAGACCACATCCCTTGTTCCTTCAATTAAATATAATTGAAATTCAGTTCCAAAGTTCTTTGGAGTCCTATTCCTTTTGCTTTTTCTAAGCTCAGGTTCAGGTTTTTGAACCACAACCTCTTCAGTGATCTCTTCAAAGACCACCAAACCACCAATGTCTTCAGTTCCATTTATCAGGGACCTCTGACTTGGTCTAGGGACTGATGAGAATCTATTCTCATCAAAGATAGCAACCTTTGATTCAATTATTGAGTTAATTGAAACTGATTCATTAGGTTCAATGACATAGAACCTAAAAGCATTAGAATGCTCAGCATATCCAACAAAGATTCATTCATTTCCTCTTTCACTCAAAGTTTTCAGCGTTGGATCAGGGAGTCTGACAACTGCCCTACACCCCCAAGCCCTGAGGTAATTCATATTGGGTTTCTTTTTAGTCTAGAGTTCATAGGGGGTTATCATGTTTCTTTTAGTGGGAACCATATTTAATAAATAGCAAGCTGTTAACATAGCTTCATTCCATAATCCTTGACTCAGTCCTAAGTAGGACAACATGGAATTAACCATTTCCTTTAGTAATATTTTCTTTAAGATATATCATTTTGTTGTGGAGTATAGGGAGCAGTCATTTCATAAATAATATCAATAGACTAAAAATATAAAGTATCCATGTACTTACCTCTCCAGTTAATCTTGAATTTTTTTTATCAGGGACCCTTGTTGTAATTCAACTTCAGTTTTGAATACTTTAAATTTATCTAATGCTTCATCCTTAGAGTAGTGGGTACGCCAGCTGGTATAGGTGGTGCCATATCACCAGCTGAGCATTTTCTTTGGTGCACGGTACCAGGGCTGGCGCCATGGCCTCTCACGTCGTGGTGACCAGCCACCGCGGTTGCCATTTTCTTTTCTTTTTTTGAATTAAAATCGTTGGATAACGGCTCCTAGCAGTTTTTTTCATTAAAAACCTCACTTTTTTTTAAATTTTTACCCCTTGAAAATCCTATAAATACCTCCTTATTTTACCACATTTCACACACTCTTCCAATTTAATTTCTACTTCAATAATACTTAATATTCTTTCAACTATAGATCCAAACAATCCCAACACCATCAACACCTACGATCCAAACAATCCCATCACCACCAACACCTACGATCCAAAGTCCTTACATGGTTAATTTAAAAAACGTGATCAAAAATACCCAACTCTTATGTTAGAAGCGGTTGTAGATCAAAAATTGTGGATTTGGCATGCATATTTTGGGGTTTCGGGGAAAAAATAATGATCTTAATGTGTTATATGGTTCTCCATTATTTGATGATGAACTTGCCAATAGAGCTCTACATACAAGAAAGGTTACTATTTAGCCGACGGTATTTATCTAACATGGGCTACGTTTGTCAAAATGTTTTCTATTGCAAGGGATAAAAAAAACCTTGAAGTTTAAAAGAGTTCAAGATAGTTCAAGAAAAGATATAGAACGAGCTTTCGGAGTCCTACAAGGTCGTTGGGGAATTATACGACAACCCGCACGTGCTTACGAAATTAACGCGTTGAAATATGTTCGTTAATCCACAGTCGCACATTCAACGAACTTGGATCGAACGATGAGATTTACATGTTAGGAAGACCAAAGAAATTCGAGATCAAAAAGTGCACAACGAGCTTCGACAAGACCTTGTTGAGCATTATGAAACCGTAATCACTAAATTGTAATTTTTATTTCTTGTTTACATACTATGTTTTTTATTTTTATGTAATGTTTTTTATTAATGTAATATTTTTTTTAATATTAATGAAGTTTATTTAAGTTATATTGTGTATTTTTTATTTTATGTAAATGAAAAAAAAATTATCTCATGGCACCACATTTTCTAGTGCTAAGGAGTACGGCACAAAATGTGGTGCCAAAGGAATTCTAGTGCCATAGAGGTTTTTGCAGACGTGGCAGCACTTTTTAGCTATGACACTAGCCCAACGGCATGAGGGTACCTAGCTCTCTTAGTATGTAATAAATTAACATAGCAAAACCTAGAAGCATCATCAATAAATGTCACAAAGTATTTTGGTCAACATGCAAGTCTTACACTTTTTAGTGTACATGTCAAAAGCCGGGATTAACCCATCCTTAGACATATCTTGCATCCTCTTATAGTGGACATGGCCTAGTCTAGCATGCCATAGGATTGAATCATTCAGTTTAGAAGTTGACATAAAGGTTGAATTATCAATATTATTAACAATATTAAGCCTGGACATTTGATTACACAAATAGCCAAAACCAATAAACATACCATGTTTAGACAAAACAAATTATCAGATTCAATAACTTGTTTATAACCATAATTATTCAAAATACTACTTGAAACCAAATTCTTCCATATATTAGGAACATGCAAAATATTAAACAAGAAAACAATCTTTCCAAAACTAAATTTAAGATCTACACAACCACGTCTATGCACCAGGGTTGACTCATTTTTCATGTAAAGAATAGATCCATCATTCAGTGAATCATAGGTCTTAAACCAACATCTATCTTTACACATGAATTGTTGCTCCTGAGTCAACCCACCACGCAACATCATCATCCTGCACAAAGTAAGCCTCAAATACAACATTATAAACCTGAAAAGATTTATTAAACATATTCTGAATTTTTAGTGAGTTAGAAGAACCATCCACGAAACCATTTGTGCCTGAACCATTAGCTTTACTACCAACTTTTCCACCTTTGCAATCCTTTTTCAAGTGTCCAGGTTTCTTACACTTCCAACAAGTCACTTTATACTTCTTGTTAGAATCAGTTTTGGTGTCATGATGCCTACGTTTACCCTTATTGTCATTGTACCTGATGGAATTGTTATGCTTCGCCACATTGACAACGGAAGGACCATCAACATTGTTGCTCTTTGGCTTGTTACTATCCTGCACCCTGAGGGACTCCTCAATGCACAGATGACTGCCCAACTCAACAAGAGTTAATTCCTCCTTTTTATGTTTTAAGGTATGCTTGAAATCTTTTTAAGAAGGAGAGAGTTTATCAAGTATACAAGAGACCAATAAGTTTATTGTATTGTTTCATAACTGATCTTGAATAAGTTATTTTGTAATTTGTGAAATTACTTACAAGGAACTTCTTACTTGATGCATCATCAGCTATATATTTTACCTCCAAGGAATCTTATAGTTCTTTTCTAGATTTAACATTTTAGTAGATATCAAACAAGGAATCAGGCATACCATTGAGAATGATACCACGAGACACATAGTCATCATTCTCCCATTTGTTCCTTCTTCGGATTTGCTCTACTATTGCATCATCTCCATCATCAAGAATTGGTGTGTTCAGGACATACACCACACTCATTGTAGAAAGAAGAAAGTGCATCTTCTTTTGCCATCTTCTGAAATCAACCCTTTCAAACTTGTCTAGTTTGAAGAAGTTAGCCATCATATGCTTCATTACAGTCGTCATTGATTATCACAAAATAGTTTCTTTTGATTGTTGGTTGTATAGTTCCAGAATATGGTGAAGATAATCAATGGTAATCGGATATCAAATGGAATCATATAATCACTTTTCAAAAAAAAATATTCAACCCTAATGCCTGGGTATCACAGATATCTTTTTGGGATAAGACCAAATGTTATGTTCTTAAATTAGGCACAATTCTAACCCTTTCGCCTTTAAGTGTTTATGTTTCTGTGTGTTTTCCATGCAAGTGTTCATCTCTATTTATAGGGATGAAAACTCATAAACAAAAGAGTTCGTAACTCCTTGTCAAAAGGAGTTATGAGCATTAATTGTCCAATTAATCTCATTTCCATATTTTTAACAAAATTACATCTTTCTTTAATTTTTGAAAAATTACTTACACGACTTGACATGTTACCAAAACTTCCAAAAATCATTAATATAACATATTACATCATTTTCAATAACATACGCAGTCTAAATGATCCACGAAAACATACTTTACGGGGGTTTTCAAACACTCATTTTGACCCATTTTACATACAACTTCATATGCCAAAACATTACACAAGTGTATAATACAAATACAGTCTTGACACTTTAAAGGACTATCCGAAAACACATTACTTTAACTTTGGGGTTCAACATTGATTGAAGTATCCTACTTACGCTTAAACGCATAACCAATAACTTCCAACCCGTGCCCAATCCTAAGCCTTCGCCAAGGCTTTACCTTCTTCGCATAAGAACCTACAAAAATGGTTAAACACTAAACCGTAAGCTTTCACTTAGTATGTAACCAAGTTATAACATGTATAATACATCTATTACACATGATCGCAACATGAACAAACACCATTAATCCCATATCTATTACCATTTAAGTATGTATCCATAACTCCATAGCATCTATCAAACTTTAACCACATACTGCTACAACAAGCTATAACAACACATCAATCATATAGAAATTCAAATACATACCTTGGTTAATCCATAACCAAGGACTAACACTCTATCCTCAAATTAATTAAGTCTCTAATCAAACCACCCTTTCTAGGCTAATGCTTTCAAATCTTAAACACCTTCATTCATATTCACAATATATGGTCACATAAATATTAGACACATTGTAACCAAAGTTACTTACCTTGAATCCAAGCTAAGTTTATCAATAATCCTTATCATCATTCAAAGCTTGCTTTCCTAAACCATAATCATGACAAACCAATATCAAATAAATGAAATACTATTGTAAGGTTCATACCACCTATTAATTTACCTTTTATTATCTCTAATCATCATATGATTATATCTTGATCATATGATGAAAACCCCTAATTTACCAATTTCACTAAAATCATCAATTGACCTTAACCCATCATTTCAAACACCTTAATTCTTGTTATAGAACCACAATTACCCAAAAACCCCAAATTAGGTATATGAACTCTAACTCATCAATTCATAATTAACTCAAAATAATAGGTACTTACTTGTGAGAATTATTGATAGGGCTTAACCCTTGAATTGGCACCCTTAAATCCATCACATGATCATCAAGCTAAGCCTTTCTCTTTCCCTCTCTTTTCCAAACTGACACATACATCTCCTGGAACATTTGAGAAGTGTGGGAGACACTAAAACTTATTTAATTTAATTATATATTAGTTTATCCATTTGGCACATTTGGTCCCTTAAGTCTTATTCTTTCTCATTTGGCCACATTAACTTATGTAACATATTTATCTCTTAACAACTTAGTCCTTTAAGTCTATATCTTTTATATTTATGGCACATCATAATTTCTATAACCATATTACACATACTTTGATCATTAGTTTGACTATCGAGTTGACTAGCCAATCACATAACATCTGCGAACCTATAAAATCATAGTCAAACTCATTCCTATGACATTCTCGTAATAAAATACTAAAACCTCGGTTTTGGGGTGTTACAACAAGGGTGTTTTTGTCGAAGAAGAGTGTAGCGGTTGTGAAGAAAAAGGTGGTTATGTGATTGGTGGTGGTCATGAGGCTGACGACTTGCTAAACCAAGAGTTTAGTGGTGATCACAATGTTGACCAAGAGTGTAGTTATGAGAAAAGATGTGGTTATGCGGATGATGAGTAAAATGACGACGAGGTTGAGTATTCTCGATATTGGGATGAAGACTTAAGTAGTGATGATAACAAGGGTATTTTTGTCGAAAAAGAGTGTAGCTGTGAAAAGGGTGGTAATGTGTGGGGTTGTAACACCCCGCTCAGATAAAGAGACAAAGCATTACATTTTGGTGTCATATCAGAACATATATAAAAGCAAGCGGAAGACTTTGTTAATCAAAATACCAAGTCATGAAATAACATGACTTCCAACAGTATTAAATTCCAACAAAGTCAAATGAAAGAAATCTTCAGAAGAAAAGGTCTTAAAATATACATCCAAATCAAAAGGGTTCTTTTAAAGGTGGGTCCTTTAAAAGCTCCTACTCTCAACACTCATTTCCCAGCTTCCCGCTTAATACCTGCCGCAGGAAAAGAAAACGCGGCTGAGCTAACGCTCAGTGAACAGATATAATAATAATAACGGAAATAAAACGAATATCGAGATCCTGTCAAACAAATGCCAAACGATATATAAAGAACAATGAATAGGATAAGAGTAAATCAAGGAATGCCCAAGAGCCCAAACAAATGTCTAAACATGATACATGAATAAACCCTAAACAAATAATCAGATAATCATAATCAAATGTACATAGGCAAGCAACTCCTATTGTACCAAATGTGATATGGGGTGTATTGCACACACACAACCATTCACCTAAACTGAACGGAACAAAGTACCTAGGATGCATCCATACGCTCCCTGCAAAACAAAGTTATATCCGTGTACACAATCATACTATGCGGGTGTACGAACATAATATAATTCCCCAAATCATAATAAGTCACATACAAAATGGGAACGTCGTGGAGTAAGTACACCGCCACCGGATAACGTCATGCCATTGGTGGCATCAATGACTGGCATGGTACCTCCATGACTAGATACAAATAGCTCGGGCAAGATTAAAGCAAAGATATAAGTGAACAAGTTTCAAATAATCCCAATATGGAAACGAATCTAGTAGCATATTTCAAACAAGAACCAACAGATAATTACAAACGAATATCGATTCAAACGGATTGTCAATATCACATGAGTCACGATTTCGGATAGCAAATCAAAGGAATGTCAAACGAATATCAAATAGATCAAGTAGTCAAATGAGAATGAAGTGTCCTTACTAAAAGGACGGAATATCTGTACCTTAACGAATAAGCAATCGGAGAGAAATGAACACGAAGACAAAAGATCACAACACCTTCACCGAATCTACAAGAATCCATGATTACATATTATTATCTATCTTATTTCATAAGTTTATTACTTAATCTTATCATTTAAAACACTTAAGGTAACTAAATTAGAGTTTTCCAAATTTCCAAAATCTGTCAACATTTTAAGCAAGTTTCTCGATGTTAAAGACCCATTAAACGACCTCCAAAAATTCTACAAAAAATCACAAAGGTTCCCACATGTGTCTAGTACACCCATGATCATTGGTTTAATTTTTTTTCCATGTTTAAGTATCCCTTTGACCCTTGTTACCCAAAACTGACCCGAATTTTGACCTGGCAGAACCTTTGAAAAGTTGACGCGTAAAAACCTTACTTAGACAACTCAGAAAATTCTGAAAAAAATCATGGATGTTGCACATATCTTGAAGATTTACCAAATAAAATTTTAAAGTCTAAATCCTTACGGTTTGAAAAATAAAATTCAAACACTACAACTGAAATTTTCGGGCAGAATCTGCAGTTTTGACACTTAATCTTAGAAAATCTAAAAATCGACCTTCTCGACCTCCAATTGACATGAGCCTGGATTTTCCAGAAACTAGACTCGTTGAATTTCACTTTAGGCTCAAGAATTATGTCAAAACTAATTTTTATCATTAAGATATACTCCGTTGAACATGACCTAAATTTTGCCCATAATTATTAACCATGAAAACCCAAATTAACACCCATCAAAACCAACCCTAAGGTTTCTAATCTTGTAGTTTTTATTAAAAACACATTTAATGATCATCTTAGGGTTTCATAACATGTAATTTAACTATTTAATTAGATTAAACCCTAGAGAAATTTGACAAGAACATAAACACATTATTCCTTACAATCTTTTAGGTTTTTATGAAAACTTTTGCATATGTAATCATGGTAACAACAAGAATGAAACAAAATCAAGACTTACCTATGGAATGCGGGAGGAGTACAAAATCAAACACCAAGAACATACCAAAGATTGAAGATCAAACCACACCAAGAACACCAAAACTTCTAGGATTACTCAAAAACACCTAAACCTTCTTCTTGCTTGAAGCTTTTATGGAGGAATACACAAATTTATGGAGTAAGAATTTTAAGAGAATAATGATAATGGGAGAGAGGAGGGGCCGGTTATAAGAGAGGAAAAAGAGAAGAGAAAGACAAAAATAACCTGTTTGCAAATTAAAAGATTTATCCCTTTTTTTAATTACACTTTTTCCCTAATTAAGCTAGACTTCAAAATTAAAAGATTTTGATGTATCAACACCTATAGAGGCCGGTTCATTAAGCAAAGGAGGGGGGACACAATAATTTTTTTTTTCTATTTTGAAGATTACACAAAATAATATCTTTATAATTCCCAAAATTATAACCTAAGGTTTTATTTTCAAATACTTATTAATAAACTTTAGGTTATATTCAAAATTACCAATATGAAATAAAATTTCAAATTTTGGGTTTTACAACTCTTCCCCTCTAAAAGAAAATTTTGCCCCCAAAATTGAAATAGGACGATTAAACGAAACATACTGAATCACTGAAAGAAATGTGGATAACTAGCTCGCATGGATTCTTCGGTCTCCCAAGTGGCTTCACGCTCGGGATGATTTTTCCAAAGAATTTTAACGAACGGAATGGTCTTATTTCTCGTAACTCGATCTTGGCGGTCTAAAATTTTCTCAGTATCCTCAACAAAAGACAAATCCTCCCGAATCTGATCCAATGGATACGAAACGACATGCAATGGATGATAGGTATAACCTCTCAAGCGCGATACATGAAACACATTATGCACATGAGACAATTGCGGAGGTAACGCCAAACGATAAGAAACTTCACCAACACGATCTAAGATTTCAAACGGACCAATGAACCGCGGACTTAGTTTCCCTTTAATACCAAAATGTCGAACACCTCTGCACGGAGACACCTTAAGAAATACACGATCCCCGGGATTAAATTCTAAAGCTCTCCTATGACGATCAGCATAACTTTTCTGTCGAGACTTGCTTCCTTATGTTTTTCCTTAGCGATGCGACCTTCTCATTAGTCACCTCGATCAATTTCGAACCCTCAATGACCCGTTCACCGACCTCATTCCAACAAACAGGTGCCCTGCACTTTCGCCCATACAAAAGCTCATATGGAGCTGCCTTAATGCTAGCATGCCAACTGTTATTGTACGAAAACTCCACAAGACACAAATACTCATCCCAATTTCCAGTCCATTCAAGAGCACAAGACCTCAACATATCCTCTAAGGTCTGAATAGTCCATTCCGTCTGTCCGTCAATCTAAGGATGAAACGCCGTACTAAACTTGAGTTGAGTCCCCAAGCATTTTGTAAACCCTTCCAAAAGCGAGTAGTAAAACGTGGATCCCTATCCGATACAATTTCTGCCGGTGTCCCATGTAATCGAATAATCTCTTGCTGAAAAATTTTCGCCAGTCTACTAACCGAAAAATCCTTTCGAATTGGTAAAATGTGAGCTGACTTAGTCAGACGATCAACCACCACCCAAATTGCATCACTCTTCCTTTGTGTGCGAGGGAGTCCTGTCACAAAGTCCATGGAAATCTCGTCCCATTTCCAAACAGGAATAACCAAGGGTTGAAAAAGACCACTTGCACGTTGATGCTCAATTTTCACTTGCTGACATGTTAAACACCTTGCCACGAATGTAGCTATATCCTGCTTCATACCATTTCACCAGAAATGTTGCTTTAAATCTTCATACATCTTAGTAGAGCCCAAATGGATAGAGAAAGGAGAACTGTAAGCTTCTGACAACACAGCTTCTCGAAGAGCCAGAAGAGTGGGATCATCCGGAACACATAACCTATTACCGAAACAAATCACACCATCATTGTCTACCCAAAATTCCGTCTGCTTACCCTCCTCTAAATTTTGTATTATAGACCATAACTCACTATCCTCCTTCTGAGCTTCTTTTTATTCGCAAGATAAGATTAGGTTCAATCTTTATGCTAGCCCAATAACCATCAGACCCACGAATACACAGTTCAATTTCCATGCGTTCTAAGTCCTTGATGATTTCAGGTTCAATTTTGAGACTCGCCAAGATGCCCGACTTCCTACTAAGTGCATCTGCCACCACATTAGCTTTGCCAGGATGATACTGAATGTTTGCGTCATAATCCTTGAGAAGTTCTAACCAACGCCTCTGCCTCATATTCAGATCTTTTGGGTAAAGATGTATTTGAGACTCTTATGATCGGTAAAGATGTCACAAGTTTCCCCATACAAACAGTGTCTCCATATCTTAAGAGCAAAAACAATTGCCGCCAACTCCAAGTCGTGTGTAGGATAATTCACCTCATACGGTTTTAGCTGTCTCGATGCATAAGCAATAACCTTACAGTGTTGCATAAGTACACACCCAAGGCCTTTCTTCGAAGCATTGCTATAAATCTGATAACCACCAGTGCCAGAAGGAAGGGTAAGTACGGGAGCAGAAACCAATCTCTTCTTCAGCTCTTCAAAACTCTTCTCCCGTTCTTTATCCCAGGCAAACTTCTCACCTTTCCTCATAAGCTTCGTCACGGTAAAGCCAAACGTGAAAATCCTTCCACAAATCTCCTATAGTAGCCTGCAAGACCTAAGAAACTTCTAACCTCTATCAATGTCGTCGGTCTTGGCCATTTAGTGATAGCCTCAACCTTCACAGGATCCATGGTAATACCATTTGCCGATACTATATGGCCCAAAAACGCGACCTGCTCCAACCAGAATTCACACTTCAAAAATTTCGCATAAAGCTTCTTTTGGCGCAACATCCCCAACACAATACGAAGATGATCTTCATGCTCCTCCTTCGTCTTCGAATACACCAAGATGTCATCAATGAATACTATGACGAATTTATCCAAATACTCATGGAAAACGTGATTCATCAAATCTATGAATACAGCCGGAGCATTAGTCAGTCCAAACGGCATCATAAGGAATTCATAATGACCATAACGAGTACGGAAAGCAGTTTTAGGAACATCCTGCCCTTTCACCCGTAACTGATGGTAGCCAGATCTTAAATCAATTTTGGAGAAAAAATTTGCACCCTATTCGAGGTAGGGGATAACGGTTCCTAATAGTGACACGGTTCAGCTCCTGATAATCAATACATAGTCGCATGTTACCATCCTTCTTCTTCACAAATAGGACAGGAGCGCTCCACGGAGATACACTCGGACGAATAAAACCACGCTCTAGGAGTTCCTGAAGTTGCTCCTTTAATTCCTTCAACTCAATCGGTGCCATACGATATGGGGCTTTAGAAATAGGTTCAGTCCCCGGAATTAATTCAATACTAAATTCAACTTCACGTTCAGGTGGTATTCCCGGAAGTTCTTCTGGAAATACATCAGGAAAATCCCGAACAACTGGATGGCTCTCAAGGTTAGGACCATCCAACGAAGTATCCTTGATAGAGGCTAAGAAACCTTCACAACCATGAGAGATTAATGCACGAGCTTTCAAAGCAGAAATGATCTTAATAGGCTTACCAGGCTGGGAGCCTTGGTAGACGAATTCAGGGTTATTTAGATCGCCAAAGATGACACGTTTGGTATGACAAACGATGGTAGCGTGATGTTCAGTCAACCAATCCATGCCCAGAATTATATCAAAATCATTCATATCCATAGGAAACAAATTAGCAGAACGAATCTTATCATCAAATCGAAGCGGACAATTTTGGTATTCATGTTTAATGACCACTAGACCTTTCATAGGCGTAGATATCAATAAAGTATAATTAAGTGGCATAGGGGGAATGTTAATGTGCTTGGCAAACGAAACAGAAATCACAGAATGGGTTGCACCCGTATCAAATAAGACAAAAACAGCACGACCATTCATAGATAGAGTTCCCAAAACGGTACCTGAAGAGTTAGCTGCCTGCTCCTTGGTTAAAGAGAACAATCGTCCCTTAGTAGCAGGTTGTTTGTCGTTCCCACTTCCTTTGCCATCGTTTCCGCTATTCTTAGGGCAATCCCTAGCCATATGCCCAGTCGAACCACAAATGAAGCAAGCTCCAGTAACCCTGTAACATGCCTTGCCCGGATGAAGTTTCCCGTATGTTTCACATGGAGGAGAGGAGGCATAGTCCGGGTATCCCTTTTGACCTGAAGACCCAGAAGAACGGTTGTACTGCTGACCACGGTTTTGTTGATATGACCTCTGATTATTGTTGCCACCCTGCCTGTCATAACTGCGGCCATCATTACCCTTCTGATCATAGCCCCTCTGATTATTACCCTGCCTATCATACCCACGCCCATCATACCTCTTCTGATCATGCCCTCTCTAACTGCTACCTTGAGCTGTCGACCGAATACGGTCCCTATCACGATTCCTCTTATTATTTTGAACTGACCTCTCGCGGAGAATCTCAGTGTTCCTAGCAGCATTGGCCACCTGAGCCACATCAGTAAATTCTGTGTTCACAATCCCATCCAGAATCCAGTCACAAAGTGCCCACTTGAAATTCTTGGCCTGTTCTTCCTGGGTACCTGCCTTCTTTCCCAAGAAGCCTGCCAACCTGAGAAACCTCTTCATAAACTCACCACTGGGTTCACCATCTCTCTGACGAATCGTATGATATTCCTTCTCATACTTTTGCTGCTCAGACCTAGGAAAATACTGCAAAAATAAGAGTTCACAAAAATTCTTCCATGGTAAGGTAGCCACGTACGTCTCACCTCCTTTGGCTTGTTTAACAGCCTTCCACCAACTGAGAGCATCACCTTCCAACTTGTAACTTGCCAACCTAGCCTTGAACTCATCAGCACACCCCAAAACCTCGAACAACTTCTCAATGTGAGCAATCCAGTTTTCAGCATCAACTGGAGTGGTTGCGGAGCTAAAAGATCGGGGCTTCTGTTTCCCAAACCTTTCCAACCAGGTGTGGATGGTAGGGGGTTGTTCACCACTGCCCCCAGCACCATTCTGACGGAGCTCATTAGTGATCTGGGTAGTGAGACCAGGTAGCAATGCATTGACTGCCCGCTGCACCGCCTCATCAAAAGCAGGACCCGAAAATTCAGGGGTAGATTGACGTGTGTTCACCATCTGAGTAATCAACGTTTGAAACAGCGAATATAATTCCGAGTTAAGATTAAAATACGAAAGGAAGCGATCATATCAAAAGGAAGCCTAATGTCTACCCAATCCTCACAGGTCATAACCTAGGTTCTACAGGGCTCAACCTGGCTCTGATACCATAATTGTAACACCCCGATCCGATAAAGAGACAAAGCATCACATTATGGTGTCAAATCAGAACATATATAAAAGCAAGCGGAAGACTTTATTAATCAAAATACCAAGTCATAAAAACAGTATTAAATTCCAACAAAGTCAAATGAAAGAAATCTTCAGAAGAAAAGGTCTTAAAACATAAATCCAAATCAAAAGGGTTCTTCTAAAGGTGGGTCCTCTAAAAGCTCCTACTCTCAACACTCATTTCCCAGCTTCCCGCTTAATACCTGCCGCAGGAAAAGAAAACGCGGCTGAGCTAACGCTCAGTGAACAGATATAATAATAATAACGGAAATAAAACGAAGGGATGAACGAAACGAATATCGAGATCCTGTCAAACAAATGCCAAACGATATATATAGAACAATGAATAGGATAAGAGTAATCAAGGAATGCCCACGAGCCCAAACAAATGTCTAAACATGATACATGAATAGACCCTAAACAAATAATCAGATAATCATAATCAAATGTACACAGGCAAGCAACTCCTGTTGTACCAAATGTGATATGGGGTGTATTGCACACACACAACCATTCACCTAAACTGAACGGAACAAAGTACCTAGGATGCATCCATACGCTCCCTGCAAAACAAAGTTATATCCATATACACAAGCACTATGGCGAGTGTACGAACATATATAATCAAATCATAATAAGTGCACATACAAAAGGGAACGCCGTGGACTAATCACACCGCCACAGATAGTGTCATGCCATTGGTGCATCAATGACATGGTCATGGTACCTCCATGACTAGATACAAATAGCTCGGGCAAGATTAAAGCAAAGATATAAGTGAACAAGTTTCAAATAATCCCAATATGGAAACGAATCTAGTAGCATATTTCAAACAAGAACCAACAGATAATTACAAACGAATATCGATTCAAACGGATTGTCAATATCACATGAGTCACGATTTCGGATAGCAAATCAAAGGAATGTCAAACGAATATCAAATAGATCAAGTAGTCAAATGAGAATGAAGTGTCCTTACTAAAAGGACGGAATATCTGTACCTTAACGAATAAGCAATCGGAGAGAAATGAACACGAAGACAAAAGATCACAACACCTTCACCGAATCTACAAGAATCCATGATTACATATTATTATCTATCTTATTTCATAAGTTTATTACTTAATCTTATCATTTAAAACACTTAAGGTAACTAAATTAGAGTTTTCCAAATTTCCAAAATCTGCCAACATTTTAAGCAAGTTTCCCGATGTTAAAGACCCATTAAACGACCTCCAAAAATTCTACAAAAAATCACAGAGGTTCCCACATGTGTCTAGTACACCCATGATCATTGGTTTAATTTTTTTTCCATGTTTAAGTATCCCTTTGACCTTGTATACCCAAAACAGACCCAATTTTTAAACCTGGCAGAACCTTGAAAAAGTTGACAGCGTAAAAACCTTTTGCTTAGACAGCTCAGAAAAATTCTGAAAAAAATCTGAATACGTAAGCACATATCTTGAGATTTTACCAAATCGAATTTTAAAGTCTAACTCTTTACGGTTTGAGAATTAAAAATCAAACACTACAACTGAAATTTCAGGCAGAATTTGCAGTTTTGACACTTGATCTTATAAAATCTAAAAATCGACCTTCCCGATCTCCAATTGACATGAGCCTGGATTTTCCCGAAATTAGACTCATTGAATTTCACTTTAGGCTCAAGAATCATGTCAAAACCAATTTTTTAAATCAAATTTTTAAAAAAAAGATATACTCCGTTGAACATGACCTAAATTCTGCCCAGAATTATTAACTATGAAAACAAAAATTAACACCCATCAAAACCAACCCTAGGGTTTCTAATCTTGTAGTTTTTATTAATAACACATTTAATGATCATCTTAGGGTTTCATAACATGTAATTTAACCATTTAATTAAATTAAACCCTGGAGAAATTTGACAAGAACATAAACACATTATTCCTTACAATCTTTTAGGTTTTTATGAAAACTTTTGCATATGTAATCATGGTGACAAAAAGAATGAAACAAAATCAAGACTTACCTATGAAATGAGGGAGGAGTTCAAAATCAAACACCAAGAACACACCAAAGATTAAAGATTAAACCACACCAAGAACACCAAAACTTCTAGGATTACTCAAAAACACCTAAACCTTCTTCTTGCTTGAAGCTTTTATGGAGGAATACACAAATTTATAGAGTAAGAATTTTGAGAGAATAATGAGAATGGGAGAGAGGAGGGGCCGGTTATAAGAGAGGAAAAAGGGAAGAGAAAGACAAAAATAACTTGTTTGCAAATTAAAAGATTTATCCCTTTTTTAATTACACTCTTTTCCCTAATTAAGCTAGACTTCAAAATTAAAAGATTTTGGTGTATCAACACCTATAGGGGCCGGTTCATTAAGCAAAGGAGGGGGGACAAAATAATTTTTTTTTCTATTTTGAAGATTACACAAAATACTTGCTAAAACCTTTTAATACTTATCCCTTAAAATAGGTTCTTTTAATAAAAGAAAGTAAATATACAAAATAATCAAATTAACCAAAATATCTTTTTTTTTCTTAACAATATATCTTATGATATATCTTTATAATTCCCAAAATTATAACCTAAGGTTTTATTTTCAAATACTTATTAATAAACTTTAGGTTATATTCAAAATTACCAATATGAAATGAAATTTCAAATTTTGGGTTTTACACGGGTGATGAGAATGTTGACGAAGAGTGTACTTATGAAAAAAGTTATAATGTGAATGGCAAGTTCAGCGACAATGAGGGTTGCTATTGGGACGAATGGCATGATAGGTATACCAACGATAAGGCGATATACTGTAGTGAGGGGTGGTTTATCGGATGGAGAGCTTAATCAATGGTGTCTTATTTCTCATGACTCGATCTTGACGGTCTAAAATTTTCTCAGTATCCTCAACAAAAGACAAATCCTCCCGAATCTGATCCAATGGATACGAAACGACATGCAATGGATGATAGGTATAACCTCTCAAGCGCGATACATGAAACACATTATTACATGAACAAATTGCTGAGGTAACGCCAAACGATAAGAAAACTTCACCAACACGATTAAGATTATCATAACATACAAAGAACCGCGGACTTAGTTTCCCCTTAATACCAAAACGTCGAACACCTCTGCACGGAGACACCTTAAGAAATACACGATCCCCGGGATTAAATTCTAAAGCTCTCCTATGATGATTAGCATAACTTTTCTGTCGAGACCTTGCTTCCTTAAGTTTTTCCTTAGCGATGGCGACCTTCTCATTAGTCACCTCGATCAATTCGAACCACAAAGAGCCCGTTTCTACTACGACCTCAACGCAACAAATCAGGTGCCCGCAAACTTTCGCCCATACAAAAGCTCATATGGAGCTGCCTTAATGCTAGCATGCCAACTGTTATTGTACGCAAACTCCACAAGACACAAATACTCATCCCAATTTCCAGTCCATTCAAGAGCACAAAGAAAGACCTCAACAAATCCTCTAAGGGTCTGGAATTGTCCATTCCGTCTGTCCGTACAATCTAAGGAATGAAAACGCCGTACCTAAACTTGAGTTTGATCCCCATAGCATTTGAAACCCCTTCCAAAATCGAGTAAGTAAAACTGGATCCCCTATCCGATACAAGTTTATTTATCTGCCAGGGTGTCCAAATGTAATCGATAAATCTCATGCCTGAAAAATTATTCGCCAGTCTACAACCCCGCAAAATCTTTCGAATTGGTAAAAAGTAAGCTGACTTAGTCAGACGATCAACCACCACCCAAATTGCATCATTCTTCCTTTTAGTGCGAGGGAGTCCTGTCACAAAGTCCATAGGAAATCCGTTCCCATTTCCAAATCCAACACAGGAATAACTCAATGGGTTTAAAACGACCACTTGGCAACGTTGATGCACCAATTTTCACTTGCTAGACTATGTTAAACAACCCTTCCACGAAATGTGCTATGATCCCGCTATCATACCATTTCACCAGAAATGTTGCTATTAAATCTTCATAAATCATAGTAAGCCCAAAATGGAAAGAGAAAGGAGAACTGTAGCTTCTACAACACAGCTCGCCGAATAGACCAGTCACAGTAACACATAATCATTATATCACACCAGGATAACAACCATCGTTATCCACTCAAAATTTCGTCTATTCATCCTCATCCGCTTTCTGTAGCACAGATCCACCCCCATACTCCTATCCATCCTTCTGACTCTTTTTAGTTCGCAAGAAAGATTAGGTTCAATCTTATGCTAGCCCAATAACCATCAACCCACGAATACACATTTAGATTTCCATGCGTTCTAAGTCCCTTTGAAAGATTTCAGGTTTTCAATTTTAAGCTGACTCGCCAAGACTCTCGACTTCCTACTAAGTGCATCAGCCACCACATTAGCTTTGCCAGGATGATACTGAATGTTATGCGTCATATTCTCCTATGAGAAGTTACCCAACACCGCCTTTGCCCTCATATTTCAGCTCTTTCTGGTTATAATGTATTTGAGTGACTTCTTATGACCGGTAAAGATTTCACAAAGTTTCCCCCATACAAATAGTGTCGTCCAATCTTATAGACAAAAAACAACTACCGGCCAACTCCAAGTGTGTGTTAGTATAAAATCAGCACCTCCATGAATATACGGTTTCAGCTGTCTCGATGCATAAGCAAAAACCTTACCATGTTGCATAAGTACACACCCAAGGCCTTTCTTCGAAGCATTGCTATAAATCTGATAACCACCAGTGCCAGAAGGAAGGGTAAGTACGGGAGCAGAAACCAATCTCCTTATTCACTTTCAAAACTCGTCTCCCCAGTTCTTTATCTCCCAAAAAACTTCTCACCTTTCCTCATAAGCTTCGTCACGGTAAAGCCAAACGTGAAAATCCTTCCACAAATCTCCTATAGTAGCCTGCAAGACCTAAGAAACTTCTAACCTCTGTCAATGTCGTCGGTCTTGGCCATTTAGTGATAGCCTCAACCTTCGCAGGATCCATGGTAATACCATTTGCCGATACTATATGGCCCAAAAACGCGACCTGCCCAACCAGAATTCACACTTCTAAAATTTTGCATAAAGCAGTCTATCGTGCAACATCCCCAACACAAAACTAAGAAGATCTTCATTCTCCCGCCTCCTTCGCTTCGTAATAACACCAAGATGACATCAATGAATATTATGACGCATTTATCCAAATACTCAAAGAAAGAACTCTAATACATGCAACTCTATGAATACAGCCGATCATAAGTCTAGTCCCAAACGGCATCACAAGGAATTCATAATGACCATAACGAGTATAGAAAGCAGTTTTAGGAACATCCTGCCCTTTCACCCGTAACAGATGGTAGCCAGATCTTAAATCAATTTTGGAGAAAAAATTTGCACCCTATTCGAGGTAGGGGATAACGATTCCTAATAGTGACACAGTTCAGCTCCTGATAATCAATACATAGTCGCATGTTACCATCCCTTCATCTTCACAAATCGGACAGGAATCGACCCACGGAGATACACTCTGACGAATAAAACCACGCACTAGGAGTTCCCTAAATGTTGCTGCCTTTTAATTCCGATCAACTCCAATCGGTGCCATACATACGATGTTGGGCTTTAAGAAATAGGTTCAGTCCCCGGAATCAATTCAATACTAAATTCAACTTCACGTTCAGGTGGTATTCCCGGAAGTTTTTCTAGAAATACATCAGGAAAATCCCGAACAACTGGATGGCTCTCAAGGTTAGGACCATCCAATGAAGTATCCTTGATGGAGGCTAAGAAACCTTCACAACCATGAGAGATTAATGCACGAGCTTTCAAAGCAAAAAAGATCTTTAATAGCTTATCAGCTAGAGCCTTGGTAGAACGAATTCATTTCAGGGATAATTAGATCGCCCAATGATGACACTTGGTATGAAACAAACGATGGTTAGCGTGGGATGTTCAGTCAACCAATCCATGCCCAGAATTATATCAAAATCATTCATATCCATAGGAAACAAATTAGCAGAACGAATCTTATCATCAAATCGAAGCGGACAATTTTGGTAATCCTTGTTTGAATGACCCACTAAAACCTTTCATACATGCGAGAAATCGATAAGTAAAATCAAGTGGCGTAGGGGTAATGTTAAAATTGCGTTGGCAAACGAAACCGTAAATCACACGAATGGGTTTGCACCCCTATCAAAAAAGACAAAAACAGCACGACCATAACATAGAGAGACATAGTTCCCGAAAACGGTACCAGAAAGAGTTTAGCTCCTGCTCCTTGTTGAAGAGAACACGTCGTCCCTTTAGTATTCCCACAGGTTTGTTTGTCGAAACCCACTTCCTTTGCCATCGTTTCCGCTATTCTTAGGGCAATCCCTAGCCATATGCCCAGTCGAACCACAAATGAAGCAAGCTCCAGGTAACCTGTAACATGCCTTGCCCGGATGAAGTTTTCCCACATGTTTCACATGGAGGAGAGGAGGCATAGTCCGGGTATCCCTTTTGACCTGAAGATCCAGAAGAACGGTTGTACTGCTGACCACGGTTTCTGTTTGAAATGACCTTGATTATTGTTGCCACCGACTGCCATGTACAAAACTAAACATTCGGCCATCATTACCCTTCTGATCATATCCCCTCTGATTATTACCCTGCCTATCATACCCACGTCCATCATACCTCTTATGATCATGCCCTCTCTGATTGTTACCCTGAGTCGTTGGTCGAATACGGTCCCTATCACGATTCCTCTTGTTATTCTGAACTGACCTCTCGCGGAGAATCTCAGTGTTCCTAGCAGCATTGGCCACCTGAGCCACATTAGTAAATTATGTGTTCACAATCCCATCCAGAATCCAGTCACAAAGTGCCCACTTAAAATTCTTGGCCTGTTCCTCCGGAGGACCTTCTTCTTCCCAAGAAACCTGCCAACCTGAGAAACCTCTTCATAAACTCACCACTGGGTTCACCATCTCTCTGACGAATCGTGTGATATTCCCTCTCATACTTTTGCTGCTCAGACCTAGGAAAATACTGCAAAAATAAGAGTTCACGGAAATCCTTCCATGGTAAGGTAGCCATGTACGTCTCACCTCCTTTGGCTTGTTTAACAGCCTTCCACCAACTGAGAGCATCACCTTCCAACTTATAACTTGCCAACCTAGCCTTAAACTCAACAGCAACACCCAAGCACCTCAACTAGCTTTCTCAATGTGAGCAATCCAGTTTTCAGCATCAACTAGAGTAGTTGCGGAGCTAAAAGATCGGGGCTTCTTTTTCCCAAACCTTTCCAACCAGGTGTGAATGGTAGGGGGTTGTTCACTACTGCCCCCAGCACCATTCTGACGAAGCTTATTAGTGTTCTGGGGAGTGAGACCAGGTAGCAATGCATTGATTACCCGTTTGCACAAATCCGCCTGCAACAAATCACTGACCCCGAACAAACATGGGACGGAAAGTAACTCGTGACTCACCATCTGATGTCAATCGTGCCAATTGAAATAGCGACTCACAAAATGACTTAAGATCAAAAATGACGAAAGGATCGATAATATCAAATAAACGGAAGTACGCCAAATGTTCTATTCCAATCCATCACTATGACATACCCCTAATATTCTACAGGGCTCAACCTGGCTCTGATACCAAATTGTAACACCCCGCTCTGACAAAGAGACAAAGCATTACATTTTGGTGTCATATCAGAACATATATAAAAGCAAGCGGAATACTTTATATAATCAACATAAACCTAAGGTCAATAAAATAAAATGACTTCCAACAATATTAAATTCCAACAAAGTCAAATGAAAGAAATCTTCAGAAGAAAAAGTCTTAAAACATAAATCCAGATCAAAAGGGTTCTTCTAAAGTTGGGGTTACCACTAAAAAGCTCCAACTCTCAACCTCTTTCCCAGCTTCCTCCCGCTTAATAACCTGCCGCAGGAAAAGAAAACGCGGCTAGAGCAAAACGCTCAGAGAACAGAAATAATCATAATAAGGAAAATCAAACGAAGGTATGAACGAAACGAAATACGAATCCCTGTCACACAAATGCCAACGATATATATAGATACAATAATATTGATAAGAGTAATCAAGGAAATCCCCCACAGAGCCCAAACAAATGTCTAAAACATAATACATGTAAAAAGACCCTAAACAAATAAACATATAATCATAATCCAAATGTACACAGGCAAGTCAACTCTTGTTGTAACCAAATGTGATATTGGGTGTAATCACACACACAACATACACCGCTAAACTGAACGAAACAAAGAACCAAAGATGCATCCAAAGCTCCTCAGCAGAAACAAAGTAATATCCGGTACACAATCACAATGGCGAGTGATACGAACATATATAGATCAATCCATAATAAGTGCACATACAAACGGGACCGCCGTGGACTGAATTACAAACACCGCACAGATATTGTCCATGCCATGTGGCATCAATGTACATGGTCATGGTACCATCCATTACTAGATACAAAAGCTCGGGTCAAGATTAAAGCAATAGATATAATTGAACAATTTTCAATAATGCCCAATATGGAAACGAATCTAGTAGCATATTCCAAAAAAGAACCAACAGATAGTTACAAACGAATATCGATTCAAACGGATTGTCAATATCACATGAGATACGATTTCGGATAGAAAATCAAAGGAATGTCAAACGAATATCAAATAGATCAAGTAGTCAAATGAGAATGAAGTGTCCTTACTAAAAGGATGGAGTATCTGTACCTTAACGAATAAGAAATCAGAGAGAAATGAACACGAAGACAAAAGATCACAACACCTTCACCGAATCTACAAGAATCCATGATTACATATTATTTATCTATTCTTAGATCATAATTTTAGTTACTTAATCTTATCAATAAAAACACTTAATAACTAAATTAGATTATTCCAAATATCCAAAATCTGCCATACATTTAAGCATGTTTTTCCCGATGTCAAGACTCCATTAACGCCCCATCCAAAAATTCAACAAAAAAACACAGAATTATTAACCACAAGTGACTAGAACAACCCATGATCATTTGTTTTTAGATTTTTTTTCCATGTTTAAGTATCCCTTTGACCCTTGTTACCCAAAACTGACCCGAATTTTAACCTGGCAGAACCTTTGAAAAGTTGACGCGTAAAAACCTTGCTTAGACAGCTCAGAAAATTCTGAAAAAAATCTTGTAATGTATAGCACCTATCTTGAAGATATAACCAAACAAATTTTAAAAGTCTAACTCCTTAACTGGTTTGAGAACTTACAAATCAAACACTTTTTTTACACAACTGAAATTTTCGGGCAGAATCTGCAGTTTTGACACTTAATCTTATAAAATCTAAAAATCGACCTTCCCGACCTCCAATTGACATGAGCCTGGATTTTCTAGAAACTAGACTCATTGAATTTCACTTTAGGCTCAAGAATTATGACAAAAAACAATTTTAATCATTTAAAGATATACTATCCGTGAACATGACTAAATTCTGCCCAGAATTATTAACTATGAAAACAAAAAATAACACCCATCAAAAACCAACCCCTAGGGTTTCTAATCTTGTATTTTTATTAATAACACATTTATTATCCATCTGTAGGGTTTCATAAACATGTACTTTCACCAGTTTAATTAGATTAAACCCTAGAGAAATTTGACAAGAACATAAACACATTATTCCTTACAATCTTTTAGGTTTTTATGAAAACTTTTGCATATGTAATCATGGTGACAAAAAGAATGAAACAAAATCAAGACTTACCTATGAAATGAGGGAGGAGTTCAAAATCAAACATCCAGAACACCACCACAGATAAAGATTAAACCACAAACCAAGAACAACCAAAACTTCTAGGATTTACCAAAAACCACCTAAACTTTTCTTCTTGCTGTGAACTTTTTATGAAGGAATACATCAAATTTTATAGAGTATAGTAATCATTTTGAGAGAATAATAGAAATGTGGATAGAAGGAGGGGTCCGGTTTAAAAAGAGAGGAAAAGGGAAGCGAAAGACAAAAATAAACTTGCCTAGCAAATAAAAAATATTTATCCTGTTGAATTACACTCTTTCCCTAATTCAGCGTAGTACTTCAAAAAATAAAATATTTTGGTGTATACCAACACCTATAGGGGCCGGTTTCATTAATCAAAGGAGGGTGGGACAACATAATTTTTTTTGCTATTGTGAATATTACACAAAAACTTGCTAATGAACCCTTTTATACATATCTCTAAAATAGAATCTTTTTAAAAAAGAAAGTAAATATACAAAATAATCAAATCAACCAAAAAAATCTTTTTTTTTTATATAACATAATATCTTATGATATAACTTTATAAATCCCAAAAATTATAACCTAATGTTTTCATTTTCCCAAATACATATTAATAAACATTAGGTTATAATCAAAATTACCAATAGAAATGAAATTTAAAATTGGTTTTATACAACGGGTTATGGAGAATGTTGACAATGAGTGAACTTAATGAAAAAAAGTACCTAATGTGAATGGCAAGTTCAGCGACAATGAGGGTTGCTATTGGGACGAATGGCATGATAGGTATACCAACGATAAGGCGATATACTGTAGTGAGGGGTGGTTTATCGGATGGAGAGCTTAATCAATGGTGGTTTGGAATAGTATGTTATAGCATGATATGTTTATGATTTGTGTGTATTATTGTTTGGTTTTCTTTAGTAAAAGAGTTGTTGTGATATAAAGAATGAAAAATGATTTGTATACTTACAAAATAAACTTAAATATAGACCTAAAGATTTGATTGGTGTATTTCAAAAAGTGATTGGTGAAAAAGAATGAAAGAGAATAAATGTATTACACTAGTCATGAAATGAATGGATTAGGACATCCACAATAGTAAAGCTTTTGTAAAGGTTTATAATTGATTAATAGCATTAATTCATGAACCTTTTGGTTGTATAAACCTTTTTTCACTATACTTAAATATCTTAAAGCTTTGTAAACATCATACATATTGCAAATGCATTAAATTTTAAAGAGGTTTAATATCTTAGACTTTTTCATTTCATGTAAGCATAAACTAGGTTTCCACTGTGGTTAACAAAAGTATAAACCTCTTCATTGTATTATAAACTTTCTAAGATCTCCATTGTAGGCATAAATATCAATGCTCATAAAGAATTATTGTGATATGATGTTTTCTCATGTTTATTATTATTGTTTGGTTATTTTCGAAGTGGTTTTCTTTTTGGGAGGTGATTTGCACTTTTTTAATTTATTTGCACACTCAAAATTATGGGTCATGTCATTTATACCATTAGTATTTTTATGTTTTAATTTTCACACTCCACTAGGTAATTTAGGGGCATAAATGGCAAAACACACATTTTGAGTGTGGCAATCAATAAGTATTTCTTTTTATATGGGTTTGTGTGATTGCATTATTACTGATGGTTATAGATAACGAGGAACAGTACAACATAACTAACCAACAAAACACTAGTTCTCGAGTTTGTAGAACTGATACCAACAACACTTCCGTGTCTGTTTGACTTAAAAAGCAAATTGCAGCCCATTATTTGAAACGTGTCTTTCTCGGACAGCGTTTTGGCCTTGAAACGTACAATAAACAGAGGCAGAGATAAGATTAAGCGGTGTCGGACCCAGTCAACCCGTTTAGATTTTTCTAAAAGTAAAAATTATTTATATTTCTATTATATGTGTTAAAATGGGTTAAACGGGGCGATCCTGCAAAAACCCGTTTAACTTGTTAATACAGTGTTTTATGTAATGTGCCAATTTTATTAAAAACATGTTAGATGGTCAAACCCGGAAACCCGTTTAACTATTTAACCAGTGTAACCTATTTATACCCGCGCCAAACCAACTACTATTATGGTTAATGGGTCTGTGTTCGGGTTATGTTGTAAAACATTGTTAGAGTTGACATAGCTAACCGTTTATTTAAATAGGTCAGATTCGGGTTGGGGTTTTCTGACCCGCCAAATTCCTACCAACCCGAACCCGCCCACCCAAAACAATCGACTTGAATTGCACCCATATGTTTATAGATAAGAGGAACAGTACAACATAAATACTACCCAAAAACTCTAGTTCTCGGAGTTTGTAGAAATGGTACTAACAACACCTTCCGCTGTATGTTTGACTTAAAAAGCTAAATTTGAAGCCCATTATTTGAAAACGTGTCTTTTCGGACATCGTTTATCGGCCCTTGAAATCGTACAATTATAAACAGAAGGACAAACCACTAACCATATAGAAACTTAAACTAAATGACCGAATGGGTAGGTTAGAGGAGCTGACATCGGATAATAGTAGTGTGGATATGTGACATACACATAGCTTGTCTGTATTGTAGACTCTAAATTAAGTATATCATTTATCAGTCCCAAAAATCTAAATAACAAACAATACATTTACAGTCTAAAAAATGTTTTTTAAACTATATAAGTACTTCATATGGCCTGTAGGTAGCATGCTCTTTACCGCTCCATCAACACTTCTTTGACCAAAAAACCATGGATCTATTATACAATTTTATAACTTAATTAATAATATTGTCGTTAGGCCGAGGGGGAGGGTTAGGAGGAGCTGCAACTGCTTGCCGACGTTGGCGTTCACGAAGGTAAAGGACTGTCAAGAGACAGACGAAGAGGGTGAGAATCATTGCGTTTCCTTCCTCCATCACTACATTTTGTATCCATTCGTCTACTTTTGGGTATACACTCGGTAGTGAATCTATTATATCAACCTGTATCAAAAAAGCACGTTGAGATATGTAAATTGTGTTGTTAAAAAATATGGAGGCAATAATTAATTAAGCTACATACAATAGCCGGCTGGTAATCTATCTACTCTGCCTGAAGTTAACTTATCAAGAATTCAATGGGCAGGTTACGTAATGTGTGAAACATGTTCAGGTTATAATGGATCACTTTTAGATCGGGTGAAAACAGGCCAGGCCGTCTGTCCAATACTATAATCTAAAATTTTGAATGATGATATACTTTTAGAGGTTGTAAGCCAATAAATTAGGTGTGTTTCAATCATTTCCCTTTAGTATCATCCCGTTTTACCCATCTTGCCACATCTACTCAAATCCCAACGCAACCAATCAACAGAGGACAAAAGCAAGATCCCGTCATGTTCCGACCATGAGATACATAAAACTGCTTAAATATGCACACATACATAATCCTGAAAGAGGAGAAACTCACCAGGAAGCTGTTGGCGTAGTTTCTTCGTACCCACAAGCTAGAAAGGGCCAGCATTACAGGCAATTTTGCAGCTGAATCGGTTTCAAGAGCTTGATCATAGTAACGCTTGGCAAGATGGAGATCCAAAGGAAGTCCTTGCCCATGCTCATGCATGTATCCCAAGTTAAACATAGCTTGAGCATTTAACTGGAGTTTCGCATGCATATAAGCATCTGCTGCACGATCATAATCTCTTTCGGTACCCTATCAAAGCCAAGGAAATAAGTGGTCAAACGTTAAAACCATATAGAAAATGTTAAACAGGTCAAATGCGACTTCTATTAATTTTCCAGATTGATTTCGTTTTTACTCTAAGATTTATATACCATATTGTTTCAGTCACAAAAACTTGGTATTCATAATTATTATAGATGACGTTAAACATGGACAAAAAAGAGTTTGGGTCATCCCAACCTGACCCGGCCCATTAGCATCTGGTACTAAAAAATGCTTGACACCCCTTTTGACCTATTACCCAGCACGCCCGTCTAGTGACTTTATAAAGTTCCTGATTAAAAAACAAGTACATATAAATTCCCTGAAAGTACATACCCTGCCGTAATAGTATGCGTCTCCAATTAGTAAGGCCGCGTGTTCATTACCCTGCTCAGATGCTTGCCACCATAAGGAATGTGCACGCTGATGTCTTTCTGAATCAGTGCATGACCCTGATTCACCCATGCACATGCTCTCTTCACCAAACTTGTCAAGAATCCAAGCAGCATTACTTTGTGCTATCTCATATCCTAACTCTGCCATCCTTGAGTACAATAAGAACGCCTTTCCTATCTCACCTTTTAGGTATGATTCTAATGCCCATCTTGATAAAGAACTCCAAGGCCCCCTTTCTGCAACCAGTTTGTACAATGATGTTGCCTGAAACAAATCAAAACCAGAAACTTAATAGATGCATGATCATTCCAACAATGTTTTATAACTCTATATTTGATAAATTACGCAGAGCACAAAATCTTTATAGAGAATACAAGTTGATGATAGTCCCTCTTGAGGTTGTGGAATGAAGATAGATATACTTATTTTGACGAGAGTGAACGAAAAAATGGGTAGAGGAGATATGGCCAGCTGTACATTTGAAGAAGCAGGTGCAGACTATGTTCGGGTAAAAAAGAGAATATAGGAACAAACAAATGTATAGCATAACGAAGACATACCATTGGAAGATTCTTCTTTAGCCCTATACCAGTGTGGAACATCTTTGCCAGCTGATAAAATGCTTTTGGTTGACCAGCATTAGCGGCTACCATGAAATACTTGCAAGCAAGCTTCACATCTTTCTTCACACCAATTCCTTTTAGAAACATTACACCCAAGTTGTAATGACCACCAGCTTCATCATTTTTAGCAGCCTTCTCAAAGTATTCTTTTGCCTGCAATCAAAATCAAAAGAAGTAAATCAATAACCTTGGCTATTATAAATTTATAGTATCAAGAAGTCATCCTAAAAACTATGAGCAATAAGAAACAAGTAACGGAAAAATACAAGTAGCAGCAGCACACAAATGTAGGACTGCAAAATACACTATATCTGTAATTGATGTAAGACTGTAAGAGAGAAAATGTATGTAATACTCCTACGAAAGAAACTTTATGCCCTCGACCACAAGTGTGCATTCTTTTGGTTGCCATACACCAACTGTCCTAGTTCATCCTGTTTTAATTCTACAACTGTGTCTATGGTCTATGAAACTGTAACTTTGTCCAAAGATAAGGGCTTTTCAATACGGCAGTTGGACGCCAAAATAAAGATATATGGTATAAAACTTTGTTGATAATATACTTTACCCAAAATACTAAATTTTCTAAGTGCCAACTACTCTAGCATACATAGAGAAGAAAAAAAGGAGAATCCAGGTTAGGAATAAAAAAAAGATCTGTATCGCTAACAGCCATAATAGTAAGCCTTGTACCCCCTAAAATTGGTTAGGCTAAAAGTGACATTCATCATAATATACGGTAAATGGAATAGAAATAGGTAGATAAATTACAAGAGGTGCAACAAACTTAATTTGACCTACACGAGATTCGCAGCTTATTAGGGCAAACAAGAAACATAATATATTGATACTGAGTTTCAGCAAACTTACTTTAGTGTAGTTCTTTTGTTCTACTCCATAACCCTTGACATATAAATATCCCATCCCATTGTAAGCTGAATAAAGTTCCTGTTTGGATGCTAGGTTAAGCCATTCAAATGCCTTTGTGTAGTTTCGAGTGACTCCGGCACCTCTTGCATAAATCTCTCCAAGAAGCTCCATAGACCTAGGTTCACCCTTTTCCACAGCCTTCGAAAACCACGACAATGCCTTAGTATGATCGCGCCTAACCCCTCTTAATCCGAAGTAATAAAATATACCAATCTTATACATTGCTACAGCGTTTCCTTTCTGTGCCTGGTATTCCAAGATCTGGAAGTCCTCGTCCTCCTCCCCTCTAGATTTCCTGAGAGCCTCTTTGTTCTCCTCAGCACCATTATGAATTCTAACTGGTTCAATCACTGGGGAGTCTCTTGAGATCAAAAAGCTATTAACTGCTGCTTCAGCTAGTTCAGCATACAAAACGACTGCTTTTTCATATAGCTGCAACAAATGAACTAAATCATTCACCCAAACACATAAAACTAATCACCTTATAGAAACCACATGCCATAAACCAGCATACAACCCCAAGTTACTCAGAATCTACATTTTCACAGAAATTCGTACACATGCCTATAAATGAAAATTGCACAGAAAGCAAATGCATCCCTTATTAAATGTCAAAAATCGCAATTCACTAATAGAAACTTAAAAGTAGCAGATACTGCAGTAAAGTTAACTTCCTTTCTTGCAGAGAATATATGAGCAAATGCATAAGAACACTTCACCACTAAAACCTTTAGCTTACTACCTGACGAGAACTAGGATAAGCAAGTATTTCGCCAAAATTAACACCAAAATGAAACTCAAGCACTCATCCAAACACAGAAAACCGAAGGCACTTACATATTAACCGATATATCATTACGCAACTATACACTAGCAATACTTCAACCCTATCTAAAACACAAACCCAAAGTACTTCATAATCCACACATTCACATTAAATCAAATACACACAATAACCTCACTAATCACCCATCACAAGTCCATAAATAATTCTAGCTCAGCACAATTAAATCACACAGTGTGTGTCTGTGAGTGAAAATAGAAAGACTGCTACTTGACGAGAATACATATAATCAAACACATATCAACAATCACAGATTAACAGGTCAATAATTCTAGCTTACCACAACTAAAAAACACACAGATACCGTGTTGTTAGGTGTGTCTGTGAAAAGATATACTACCTCACCACGAGAATACTACCTATAAGCTAGAGCTACTTTTGGTAACATATTTCCGCAACATGTCATAATTCTAGTTCACCACATACAATACGTTTGGCAGCGAGCCTTTTAAAGCAACTAGCAACTAGTGTTTAGCGTTTTGTACATAATGCTTGTTTGGCAACAAGCAACGGGCAGTCCTAATTTTTCTAAACGCTCCAAATCAAAATGCTACTTGAAGGAGCATTTACTAGCAACTAGCGTTTGCACTTAATAATTACAACCATACATCTATGTTACCAAACACTTCATCAAAATAAACAACTACTGCTTTCTGCTACCCGCTTCTCGCTACTGCTTCCTACTAGTGTTATTTTCGCCAAACATTCTCTCTTACAACATTCTATATTTCTACGCGCCAATACTTGTAAACACAATGTAGACATTTATAAGTACAAATAGACAAATACACGCATGATAATGTAAACTACCTCCTGGCGCGAATACGTATACGCAATGGCGAGCTTAGACTGCATATTCCCGGCCTCGGCAGCGAAATAATGATACATAAACGCCTTGGCACTGTTCCTCTCCTTACCAATCCCCAAACCATAACAAAACCCTAACAAACTCAGCGCGTGACCGCCACGCGCCTCATCAATCTCCTTCACAACATCCTCCATCGTCTTCTCACCTACACTCACCGCATCAATCATCTCACTTACACTCTTGTAATAGCTGGCGTTGACGTCATCGATGACGTCATCATCGTTAGGTTCGAAGATAGGTCGCCATGAGCCTGGATCTAGATCGTCGTCTGACGTGGCGGAGGATTCGTTGAAGTCGTCCCAATCAGCGACGGTTGAGGATGATGATGAGGATTCGTCGTCAGGTGATGGTGGAGTGTCTTTTAAGTCTTCGTTTGAGAGGACTAGGACGAATGGACGGGCGGTTACGGCGACTGTTACGGTGGTTAATATGAGGAGGACGATTATGATATTCCGGCGAGTTTGCATTTTCCGGTGAGTTGTTAGTTAGGTGAATAATTATTCAGTTATTAGGATTATTTTTGTTATATTTCAGTTAAGTTTTATAAATTTTATAAAATAAAGTTGAAAAAATATAAAAGACTAGTAGATTTATTTATGTGAAGGCTCCACGTCATTAACTCGTCATACGAGCCAATAAGATCTTGCCATGTTGGCGATACAAGCTGATGTTTATCGATACAAAAGCTCAAATGACCTTTCCTTCCTGCATCAACTCGCACGAACGTAGGCTGGGCTTATTATTTATTAGTTGATGAAAATGTACCGTTTTTTAAGAAATTTTTTATATGAAAAAAAAATTCATTTAATCGCACTTTTTTTTAACAATTTTAAAAGAAAATCTCATTTATTAAATTTTAACTATCGTCCACAAATATTATGCGATTCATCAAAACCACCGACGTATCAATCTCAAAGTTCTCAGCATTATTCTCCAGTTCATCGTTTTAACGTTGATGTGGTAGAATATTTGAATCCGTTTTTTTGGTAATCAACATTATTCTCCGGCTCAAGCTTCGGGTGATCCATCCGAACCCGTTCAAAACAACTCTCCCGTTGAAGATGTGGTGGTCGTAAAAAAAGGTGTCATAAAGACAAAACGACTACAAAAGAAAGGGCTATAGCTCCATGAACCAAAAAGGAAGAGTTATCGTTGTGTAAAGCTTGGATCAACACGCCCGAAAATAGTGTCAAATGGAATTCTCAAAAGAGTCATTGGTTTTGGACGGCTGTACTAGAATACTTTGATAGGAAAACGGAAAATTGAAAAGTCCATTATACTCTTCTGACTTTTTTTCTTTTTCATTATATTCTTAAACAAAATAGACTGGATCTACAAAACATAAAAGATACGTCGTTTTAACTCTAATCTCTCGTGACATCCTCCACCGTCCATTCTAACGGTCGTTTTTATTAAAACCCTTATCCATCATAATTAAGCTATAAGAATTAAAGAGGTTTAATATATTTACCTTTATGAGCAAAAACCCTAAAATTCTTGAATCTTTCTTGGTTCTCTAATGGCAGCCAAATTTTTTCTTTCTCTAGGGACTATGGGATGAGTTAGGTTATTAGGGAAGAAGGAGTAGTTGGGTATCGGCCTTTTATTTAAAGATTCACTAAATATCCTAGTCCAACTTCTCTAATTGGCTTGAATACAAAAAGAATCTAAACCCAAACCCTTTTTTTTTCTCTTTTACTATTACACGAATTTACTATTTTCACCTATTATAAAAAAAATAACTATATATATTTAACATCTACTTAAGTTTTCGTATAAGTAAAATTCCTAACGTTTTTATGTTAACTATACATTTTTTTATTAAAACGCAATGTAACCGCACATTGTCTAAAAATATAGATCTTTCACTTCTAAAAAAAATTACATTCTTGCATTTCTTAAGGCTCACTTTCTAAGTATGGGAAAGTTTAACATACTTTCATATTTCTTTTCACACTTGCTCATGTTCTCATACTCATACGATAAAATGATCATTTAAATTCTTAAATGATTCTATTCATACTCATAACTACTCATTTCAATTCAAATAATCACCAAAACACATAAGATCACATAAAATAGCACAAAATTAAAATCTAGAAACGCATTCTAACCTGATCAAACCATGGTTGTCACAGTATCCCCTCCTTAAGGGAATCTCGTCCCGAGATTCAACTAGTGCCATTCACAACACGGTTCACGAACAAATAAGGATACTTAGACTTCATATGGTCCTCACGTTCCCAAGTATACTCTGGGCCACGCTTAGAGTCCCAATCAAACTTTTCACCGCAATCTGGATCATTACTACGCTTTAAATACTCTTAATTTCACGACGTCCATGTATTTCTAAGGGTTCTTCAACAAAACGCTCTCCAGCGGTCATTACCCACTCCCCCCCTGCCACCCGATTTTACATTTACCTTCTCCCAGGTTAATGGTCAACCCCTTTCTTGGCTCTAAAACATTTTCTTCCAAGTTAGACACTAGATTTGAATGTGTCATGACGCATCCCAACTAACCTCATCAGCACCATGCACCTTTGATCGTTAGCAAATTGGCCGCATCCTTCTAAGACCTCATAACATGTTCACCCAACACGACATTAGCGTGACAATTTCCTTTCTTTCCAAACGTAGTAAGTCAACTTTCCAGCGGGACACTTTCTAGACACACAACTTCTCATCGCCTACATTAATTGTCTTGCCACTTTCTGACCGCTTAATCAGCATAAATTTCTGACGATTCTCTCGCCATTTATTTGAAGTTCTCTTTAATTACCGACTACCTTGCCAGTCGTTTCCCATGCACACAAACTCAGGACTGATCAGACTACCTTCACCAATCTCGGCCCGCGCATGAAAACTGTGTGACCTACACTTTCTTACATGACTAGCAGCTCGAATGGAGCACATTCGTAACTGCTACTATGGAAACTAATTGATATATAATGACAAACTCAAACCAGCGGTAGATGATGAATTTATCACAGCTGCGCTATAAAACTCTAATAGCACAAGCTCGCAAGCATATCCGCTCCTTATGGTCTGTATTCGTTACGCTAACTCTGGTCCCATCAGTTTGAGTTATGATAAGCTTTTAGTGTCATATCCCAGCTGAGTTCCAACGCTTTATGAAATGTCTGCTATAGTTCGCGATGTGTAATACCTCGCGTCGCGATTCTGGAAATGTTCGACAATCATTGGAAACATGACGCAACTGCAACAATTTCTGTTACCAAAAATATACATTTTGCCTGATTAATTCTGTAACTAAAACCCTCCGGAATAGTTATGAAGTGAGGCTGAATTAGTTAACCCTATCCACCAAACCGTCATATTGATCATGATCTCCACTCCTCGTTCTAGGCAACTTTGTTATAAGTCCATAGTTAGGGTTTTCCCACTTCAATTCCTCTGGTATCTCAGGGTCTGTTGCAATAAGCTACGTTGGTCTAGCATGCTCGGCTTTTGTACCTTTTAGCCACAATTCAGAGACACTTGTTAACCTAACATACACCGCGTTGTCCTTTCTGCATCCCGGAACACCAATATCATATCTCTTCAAAGCATAGGACTTCTTATCTCACCAGGATTGTACCGATGGTACTAGGAGATATGCGCATCTCATCCTTTATGTAAGACTGTCCTTTACACCTCCCGTCAATGGAATCCCATTTTACTCATGATCCATAAGTACTAAGTCTTTCGTCCTCATTTGTTCCATCTGCCTGATCTAAGTGTTGATACAACTTTTCATTCCCGTACGTTTTTTCCTCCTGACTTAAAGCGCTTTAACTTTGCCGCCTGCCGTCAAAAAATCATACCTGCTCATCCCCGGTACTGGATGGTTATTGCCATTGGCACGGCACCTCGTCCTATAGGCTTCAACTTCCTTTTCTACGAAAGTGTCATCTGCCAACCACATTGGCTTTTCCCGGATTTGATTACTATTATTCTTCACCCTCACTCATACTTAACTGCTAATAATTCAATCCCCCTCCTCTGGCGCATATTACAACTCTTCTGGTCAAATATGGTGTTGCACAAAAAGTCCTAATGTTCTGTATAGATGATACTTCTTTGGTGCCATACAGATAATGCCTCCAAGAATCTTCTAAAGCAAACACCACGCCTCCTGTCTCAAGGATCATGATGGTAGTGTATGTTCTTCTCATGATTCCTTAAATCTGTCTTGATGCATAGGCAATCACCTTGTTTCTCTGCATCAAAACAGTCAAGATTGTGTGTGTGAGTACTATATGCGTGACACTGTACAAACCAAATTCCTACTGCTCCATCAGGAAATGTGGATAGGAATAGGTGCAATCACACAACTCTTACTTTTTCAACAGTGTCGAAAGGTCTTCTATCTGCTCGACCAGCACTCCTCACTCAATACTTCTTATTCTTCTGAGTTATGTAGTCAAAGTAAGCGGTTTTGGCAATGCTAGATAAGTTAGCAATGAAAGCCCGTTATATACCCTGTCCTAAACTAAAAATGACCTCCGTAACTTCAGTAGGCGATAGTTGGGGCTTCCCAATTTCTTCACCGCCTTCAATCTTGCTTGGATCACGTGTCTATACCTAATCTGGTTAATCAATGACTTAAAAAAATAGTGAACTTCTTGCACGCCAAACTAGCATTTGGAAACACTTAACAACAGGTTCTCCTTGTCTTCAATGAACTCCAAACCTAACCTCAAATGATCTTCGTGCTTTTCTTTCGGACCTTGAGTTGATCAAGATATCATTCTTATGACAATAATCACGAACTATATTCTATTAGTTATAGTTTACTACACTCAGGATTCGATCATGGTCCATTTAATACTGTTTGGGGCATTAGGTCAATCACGATAGGGCTGATTACTAGTAAACTTCGAAATGGAACTCCATATCTAGTTCTAAGGCCTGTTTTTGATGTATATCTTCCCTCATGTACACTGAGATGGTGTTATCCCGAATAACGCTAAAGGTTTCTATCTTTTAGAAATACTAAGGACTCCTTGCGAATGGTCAAACAATTCGTCTCCTATTCTAGGACTTCGAGTGATATCGGTTTTTAACAATCAACTTGTTAATTCCTCATAATCAAATACATCGTCCGAAGATACCGAACCATCCTTCTTTCTTTACAAATAGCAAGGTGCTCCCCATTGTAGAGAATTGGGACTCGGTCTGATAAAAATCGCCTTGTCTTTGTAAACTTCCTGGATGGTTGAAATAGACAATTCTTGCTTCTCCAGAGGGTGACTAGACGTAAGGGGACCTTGCCACCAGATCTATTACAAATTCTATCCTGTCTTTAGCGGTGGATGATAGACATGCAATGTTCTTCCGGAAACATCATCATACTCTCGCACCAAGGATCATGTTGCTAACTTTTGTTCCACCCCATCCCTCATTCTCAAGCATTTATGTCTGTTCCTCTACTGTCTTCGTTTCTCCATGCAACCTACACTCTTATGCCCCGCCTTTCACGCATTTATATTCTACGGTGTGATCTAAATTTTAACCTAGCTTTCTTCAGGCAAATATCCATCGCTTTACTCCGACCTTAACCGCAAATCGATATCCACTATGACTTCAAGTGTCCTAGTGGAATCAAATCAATAGAAAAACTAACAAGGGGACGGGAATTTCCTCATATCTAGTTTGCAATCCAAAGAAAATCCATTCGACCTTCTACCGTGTTTTTTCCATCAGCTATTTCAATCACATACCCGGGTGCCTAACAATACCGAGGGCACTGTATTCGCAACAAGTTGGCGCAATTAGTAGAAATAAGGCTCTTTAAATCTGCTGCCAGGAATCAAAAAGTACTTAAAGAATAATTGTGCTTTTATTTCTCAAAAATTGTAATTCTCCTTAGTATTTTATCTCTTAGTAAAGGATCGTTTATGTAGAAATGTTGACCCGTCTTAGACTTTCGTGATCCTGCCCACAACCTCCATTAGCATTCACATTAGTGTTTGTACGCATTCCACGAACCTGATCCCAACACCACGGTGGTATTATTCGATTCACTTCAATAGCTATCTGATTACCAGACCTATGCCAGTAGGTGCACTGATTTAATCTTAGAAAAAGGATTTGAACTTTAGAAAGGTAGGCTTGATGTTGGATTCTGGGCTCCACATCTATAGAGACAACCTTTTGATTTTTGATTTCCTTTCTACTGCATTCACGGAGCGTACATATTGGGTTCTTCGACTATTCTTAGCAAATGATTGACTTTGGCTTTTTGACTTAAAGCACAACTTACAGTCCCCGTCTAAAGGGTGATGTGCATACACTTGTTGCACCTTTGCGGTAATCCACAATTTACTTTTTCGTAGGAGGAGCCGCGCAAACCCCGCTTCCTAACTTTGACGTTTTTGTGTCCTCCTCCAAGAACCCCGACGACTATAACTTCCATCTGTTCATCAAGCTTTCATTCTTGTCGTATTCTTTTGTTTGAATCAAAGCTCCCACAGTTATCGACTCCTTATGTCAAAATACTAGCTCTCGTGCAACAGCATAGTCTGTAATTAGTTTTTACGGTGCACGAACTGCCTTCAACATCTTTAGGATCTCAGTGCTTAGTACCATGCTATTATACTACTTTTTGATCCTTGTTGTACTGCAGGGCGTCTCATATGTGGCAACCATCCTAGGCCTAGCTCATGAATCCCTTATCAGTTTTGGCGGTATGTGTGATCCTACCCACCATTTATTGGTTCACAGTTCAAAACTCGCAACTTTTCTTAAATTACAGCTCCGGATCTGAACAACTTCTTCCGCTCAATAAAGCTTTGAAATCGTTCCAAGTCATGGTAAATTAGTGCATTCCTACCTTTTCTGGTCTATGTACCAGACCTCTTCCACCGGCCAGTGCTTTGTTCACCAAAGAACTTGGCAGCGTACTTCACTCTTTCTGGTTCTCTTATGCAGACTCCACTATTATCATAGTCCTATCTCCATTTTTCTCAAACCAACGTAGGAGTAAGTGTCATTGCACACTCTCCTTACTATCATATTCTTGGTCCACCGCGCTTGAAATATGTTTTATAAGAACACACCGTTATTTGCTTGGCCTAGCACCGCCACCTTGCCACCGCTTGGCATTCGGGCCACCGATGGCAACACTTTTTCGGGCTTTCAATGGACAATAATCTCAAGGATATGTTTCGCAGCCGCTGTAAACTATAATCAAGGAAATACCGGATACCGTCCTCAAAATGTAGCTAACCAAATTCGACCACCTAGTTTTGCTCAACCGAATGTGCAAAATAATCAAACCCAGTACAATCAAGGCTACAATCAAAACAGAGGAATTAATCTAGGAGACCAAAATTATCAAGCTCCGGCTTATTAAGCCCCGATTCATCAACCACAAGTGGTGACGACTAGTGATTTCTCAAACTACATAAAGGCGAATGATGCGAGCTATATGAAAAACATGCAAAACCCAGAAATGATAACTATTTAACAAAGATTTCTATCATCGAGCTTAAGAACGCATGTTTTGGTCTTAAACAATTAATCATGGAAATTTGAAACCGCTTCTACTTGGGTTCAGGTTTAGAATTCTGTAGCAACAGGTTGCTAACCCGAGAGGTGATTTGAAAGCAATCACCAACCGAAGTGGCATTTCTTATAATGGTCCCCCAATTTCACCCCCGTATGTCTTCTCTTCATGGTGGTGGAATGGGAACCAAGGGTGAACAAAGGATACGGTGCTTACATCCAGTACCAAAAACAGTCCACTATAGTAGTCCAAATTCAAGCTGCCAATTGATGAGCCGTTGTTGCTCCTAAGCCTTAAACTGTTCTATACCTGATCCTTTGAGAGACCAACTCAATCTCAAAAGCTACGTGAAAAAAGATGATAATCTTTGCTTCGAATTTGTTGTCTAATCGTTCTTGGGAATTACATTTGAGGCTACGTTTCGCGGTTGTTCATGCTTCTTCTATCATATGCAGTAAAATTTGCTGTTCAATGTTTAAAAGTCTCTTCTTAGAATAACAAGGAGTAAATTGTTTTGACTTAGCTCTAAACACCGGTGAATGAGAATTTGTCGGCAGGTTTACTCCTTTAAATAGAAGTTACCCAAAAACTTGGAGAGAAAAACTTGGAGACCCCGGCAAGTTTCTTATTCCTTGTGATTTTTTGGAGTTAGTTGAATGCTTAGCCTTGGCCGATCTTGGTGCAAGCATCAACTTGATGCCTCTTTCCATATGGAAGAAGCTCTCACTCCCCGAACTTACTCCTACTCAAATGATTCTTGAACTCGCAGACCGATCGACTACTAGTTCATCCGGTATTGTCGAAGATGTCTTTGTAAAAGTAGGAAAGTTTCATTTTTTGGACGACTTCGTAGTCGTTGATTATGTTGTCGATCCTCAGGTTCCCTAAATTCTCGGGAGACCCTTTTTGAGGACGACACGTGCTTTGATTGATATTTATGGTAAAGAATTAACTCTCCGAGTTGATGATGAATCCATAACCTTTAAAGTTGGTCAAACTTCGAGATACTCTTACAATGATGTTGTGTCGATTAATCGAATCGATGTCATCGACGTAGCTTGTGTGGAAGAAGTGCTCGGATTCTTGTATAGTTCTACGAGTGGCAATCCCAATCCGTCTTTAGAACCTATCCTTTCTACTTCTTCCCTCTCTCTCACACCTTTTGAGGAATGTGATTTCATTTTAGAAGAAATCAAAGCTTCTCTTACAAACGATTCAATTCCACCGGGAATTGATGATGACAACTTTGATCTTAAGGGAGACCTTCTTCTACTCGAGAAGTTATTAAACGATGATCCATCATCTCCTCTCCCTCTGAAATAACTTCATGTTGAGGAACTTAAAATCATAAAATCTTCTATTGATGATCCTCCGAAGCTCGAGCTCAAGGATCTACCTTCTCATCTTGAGTATGCATTTTTGGAGGGTACCGATAAAATACCCGTCATAATTGCTAAAAACTTAAAAGAAGATGAGAAGGTCCGACTTCTAAAGGTTTTATAGTCACACAAGCGTGCCATCGCTTGGAAAATCTACGATATAAAGGGCATCGACCCTCAATTTTGTACTCACAGAATATTAATGGAGGATGACTCTAAACCGGCAATTCAACATCAAAGACGGGTTGACCCAAAAATTCATGAGGTTATCAAAAAGGAAGTTATCAAACTCCTTGATGCCGGATTGATTTATCCTATCTCCGATAGCCCGTGGGTTAGCCCCGTTCATTGTGTGCCCAAGAAGGGCGGTATAACCGTAATTGAAAATGATGATAATTAGTTGATACCTACTCGATTAGTTACGGGATGGCGTGTATGCATTGACTACCGAAAGTTAAATGATGCCACTCGTAAAGATCATTTCCCGTTACTATTTATGGACCAAATGCATGAGAGACTCGCGAGAAACGAATACTATTGTTTTCTAGATGGTTTCTCGAGATACTTTTAAATTCCTATTGACCCGCAAGACCAAGAGAAGACCACCTTCACTTGCCCTTATGGAACGTTTGCCTACCGACGTATGCCTTTCGGATTATGTAATGCTCCAGGCACGTTCCAAAGGTGCATGACGGCCATTTTCTACGACATGATCGAGGAAACAATGGAGGCCTTCATGGACGATTTCTCAGTCTTCGGGGATTCTTTCTCCTCATGCCTCTCCCATTTAGACAAAATGCTCAAACGGTGCGAAGACACTAATTTAGTTCTAAATTGGGAGAAATGTCATTTTATGGTAAAAGAAGGCATTGTTCTAGGACATAAGATTTCAAAGTCCGGGATTGAGGTCGACAAAGCTAAAGTTGATGTTATAGCTAAACTCCCTCATCCGACTTCTGTTAAAGGCATTCAAAGTTTTTTAGGTCACGTCGGGTTTTATCGTCGATTTATTCAAGACTTTTCTAAAATAGCCTGGCTATTGACCCATCTTCTTGAAAAAGATACCCCTTTTATCTTTTTGAAAGAATGTGTTGAATCGTTTAATATACTTAAGAAGAAGTTAACCGAAGCTCCGATTTTAATTGCCCCCGATTGGGACCTACCATTCGAAATTATGTGTGATGCTAGTGATTACGCGGTAGGTGCAGTCTTGGGGCAACGTAAGACCAAACATTTTTAGCCTATACACTATGCTAGCAAGACCATGACGGATGCTCAAGCATATTACACCACTACGGAAAAAGAGTTATTAGCCGTGGTGTATGCTTTCGAGAAATTTTGGCCTTACTTAGTCTTGTCAAAGACCATAGTGTATACAGACCACTCGGCTCTCAAATATCTTATTGCCAAGAAAGATGCTAATTCGAGATTGCTCCGGTAGATTCTCCTACTCCAAGAATTTGATGTCATTATTCGTGATAAAAAAGGAGCGGAGAATCTCACGGTTGACCACTTATCAAGACTTGAAAATCCCCACCAAGATGTTCTTGAGAACAAGGAAATTACCAAAACATTTCCTCTCGAGACACTTGGTATGGTTACCTTTCGTGGTGATGATAGTACCCCATGGTTTGCCGATTTTGCAAATTACCATGCGGGGAATTTTGTGATTAAAGGGATGTTGTCCTAACAAAAGAATAAGTTTTTCAAGGATGTTAAGCACTACTTTTGGGACGACCCCTATTTGTTCAAAATTTGTGCGGATCAAGTGATCTGGCGGTGTGTTTACGGCGAAGAATCTATTGATATCCTCACAGCTTGCCATAATGGGCCCACCAAGGGACATTATGATGCCAACTACACCGCCAAGAAAGTTTTTGTCTCAGGATTCTTTTGGCCTACCATTTACCGCGATGCCCATGACTTGGTCACCCATTGTGACATTTGTCAATGTTAGGGAAAAATCTCACAACGAGATGAAATGCCTCAAAACGCAATTCAAGTTTGTGAGATTTTTGACGTTTGGGGCATGGGCCCATTCCCGTCTTCACGAAGGAACAAGTATATACTCGTGGCCGTCGCTTATTTGTCAAAATGAGTTGAAGTGAAAGCGCTCCCCACCAATGACGCCCGAGTTGTTTGCAAATTTTTAAAATCTCTCTTCGCTCGAATTTGGGAGCCATGTGTGCTATATTAGTGTCGCGATACCATTTTGCAAAATGACAGAGTTTGACAAAGGTCATGCTAATTTACGGAGTTACTCACCGTCTCTCCACCGCGTATCACCCACAAACAACCGTGGGCAAGTTAAGATTTCAATCGTTGGTTTCGAACGAATTCTGGAAAAGGACTATAGGCGAACATCTGTCTACTTCGTTTTGGGGTCTGATAAGTTGGATGAAGCCTTGTGGGTCTTACCGTAACGCATTTAAGACACCCATCGGTGTGCACACTCCTTACAAGTTGGTTTTGTTCGGATATGGCTTGTCATCTAACATTCAAGCTCGTGCATAATAAGGAATATTTGGCCTTAAAGCATTGCAACTTTGACTCCTTGCTATGACCGCCGATGCGATCACCAGAAAAGTTTAATTGAATGAATTAAATGAACTCCGAGATCAATTCTATGAGAAATTATTTTAATCTACAAAGAAAAAAATAAAGTGAGGATCCATGACTCAAAAGATAAGAACCCGCGTTTTTTAGAAGTTGGTGATCGAGTCCTCCTCTTTAATTCTCGGATATAAAGATTTTTCTGGGGCAAGGCTTAAGACCCGTGGACTGTTACCCATTTCACATTTACCCAGTACTTCCTTCTGGGCACCGTCGGAGTTATCTCAAACCGACGGGCCCCAAACTTAAGGATGGATAAGCTTTATTCCATATCCCATAAAGGTCATAGACTTAACACTAGTTTTGGAGGAGACCATACCAACCGATGGTTATCCCGGATCTCCAAACTTTCCCCATGGACCAATGAATACGGGGACGAGTCAAGCTTAGTGACTCATTAATAAACAAGCGCCTCTTGGGTGGCAACCCATGCTTATCCTAATATAATAATAGTAGTTATGAATAAGTGTGTTGTGAGGAGGCTCTCCTTTTCCTTTCTCGTGTTTTGTGGTTTTTGTTGTATGTCCAGGATTGCCCCGGATTATGAAGCCTCTCGTGCTCGTGGTTTTGTCCTTCGTTTACAAGAGCTTCAATCCTTAGCATGATTATGGGAATCCAATATCCAATGTTATCGACTAACGTTTATCTTTGAGCATACTTAATAAACGGATTTAGATTTACGTAGAGACCCTTCTTAAAACATTGAGGACAATGTTCAATTCTAGTAGGGGGGAGGGGATCTATTGATTTGATTGTGCCTGCAGTCATTGTTTTTACGTAATCCCGTTTTTGCCACCAAAATACCAAAAAACTGAAAAAATTTAAAAATTTTCAAAAATAAAATAAGTTTTTTTATCACAATGTTGACTTTCCTGCTGGGTAGAATAAGAATAAACTTTGACTCGATCGAGGGTGTTGAGCTCTAGCTTGGCCCTTAACATTCGCGGATCATTTTATTAAAGATTTTAAATTTGCGAAGAACGAGAAATGATAGAGTTGAATATGAGTTGGATGCTAAACAAGGATTAGTTAGAAATCTTAAGAGCTCATAAGTGTAATTTGTGGCTTTTTCTCCCATAAGCTCCTAACCTGACTAATAATACGTGTTCTTTTCGAAAATTAAACATAAATCAACAATTTTTGAATTCAAAATTTATTTAGTCTTAGTTTAAATTTATACTTAAATTTTCTAAAAAGAAATTTTCTCTATATATCGTGAAAAAAAAAGAGTAACAACAATAATAATAAAAACTGTGGGCTGATAAAAGTTTATTGCATCTTGCCGGCTCACAACCGATGTTGCAGCCTTCTAAATAAGGCCAATAGTAAGAATAATTAAATCAAGATGATTAATGTTTGCTGCATCTTGCCGGCTCTCATCGATGTTGCAGCCTTCAAAAAGTCGAGGATTTCCTTCGTTTTAAAAGGTATATAAGTATAATTATATTAATGTTAAGTGTGATTTAATAAATATAGGAAAATCTCTTTTTCTTAAATTTAAATATGGCTTTTGTACTAAGGGACTATTTCGTTTAAGTTATAAATAAATTTATGTTTAAAATGAGAAATCCAAGGGTTTTGAAATCGGAAGGTTCGAGAGTTCGATATAGTCTCTGTGGTGGGTTTGTCAAAAAGCCTGGTCACATTAGTGCAAGGTTGGGCTGTGCGCACGACTCGAAAAAGTCGCTACATGGATGGGATCTAGCCTTCAAACTCTTACTTTTTGGATAGTGGAACGTGGGAGCATTAGAAAATTTTGCAAAAACGCTGATCCACACGTTGAAAATTCGAAACAAGCACATTCACCTAAGATATAATAATTGTCGGGAGTGAAAAGTTTACAAATTGCAAATATGAGTAGTGTTAGCATCTTAACTTATATTTGACGGTGATTTCGTTTTTGAGCTTGGTTTGGGACAAGTGAAAAATCGGGGACGATGAATTTATCCTTTTTTAGGCATTTTAGGATTAAAGTGCTTCTTGTTCTGTGACCCTAAAAGTTATAAAAATAACGAAAGTACAAACATGTTATTTAGTTGCTTAAAAAGAAAAGTACAAAAAAATTGAGAAAAAGGAAAAATACAAAAATATGTGTGGTAATTAGTGTAAATATTTTAAAATGGTCAAAACAGGGCTTTTCAAAGCTAATGATTCTTTAATTCCCCTTGATGAACACTTAGCTACTTTTCGAGGTAATTAGTCGAGGGGGATTGAGATTCTTAGTTTTCTAAAGTGTTTACTTATGGCATTGCGTGAGGACACGGCAATAGTTTAGTATGGGGGATTTTGGTATGTGCTTAATTACACATACCTTTTACCTATTAAAACGAGCCTAAATGACAAAAAAACAACTAAATTGCCAATCTATGCTTTGTTTGCTTTATATAACGTGCAAGTATCGGATATTCACTAAAGGACAAAAATGAAGCCAAAACCGACAAAACCAAGCACGAGATTGGAAAGAGCATAAAAAGTTAAAAAGTCAAAGTCAAAAAGTCAACAAGTCAAAGACGAAGCCGAAAACGAAGAAATCTTAAATGGACCAACCCGCACCCATTTAATGGGCCGGGTCAGCCCATTAAGACTTTATCTGAAAGTCTTTACCAAGGAAAAATAAGACCTAAAACCAAACGGGCCCAAATAAGCTTAACATCACTTAAACCATTACACCATAACCCTTTGCAACATTTATTAGTCCTTATGGGTTTTCATAGTTAGTCCTTAAGGACTAACACTGCTAGTCCCTATAACTTTACACAGTTAGTCCTTAAGGACTAACACCAATAGTCCTAAACCTTTACATCGTTAGTCCTTAAGGACTAACATGGTTAGTCCCTTATGACTAACACCCCTAACACTCGTTAACCTGTTATCCCAAACCCCAAATCAAACCTTCCCGTCATAACTACTATTTATCCATCCCTTTCACCTCGACCTTTGCTCCAACAAACAAACCTATCACTCTCATAATTCAACCCCACTTCATAAACCAACAAATCCACCTTGGCAATCCCTTAATTTTTGATTCGTTGATGAGACAAGGACCAAAATCAAGGGCTTAGATCATAGAACTTGGAGAACAAGATAAATGGATGGCTATGATGAAGACTTCGAGCTCACTCACACAAGAAACACACCTTCAAGACCTAGAACTTTCTCAAGCCAGATATAAAAGAGAAGACCTCTAGTTCAGCTGAGACATCTAGTTTTTAGCTTTTCATTTGTGATTTTCTGCTTATATTAAGTTTGTTTTAGCTTATTTGTATTTCCTTTAAAAAGCATTGTATTCTGTTTTAAGTTTAATGAAATTAATGTTTTTATGTTAAATCATGTTTTTTTAAGTTAATACAATTTTATGATAATAAAATGTTTGCTTAATCTCTTATAAGCTTTTATTTACTTACTTTAGCTGTTTTACTTAAACACTATAAGTTTTTCAATAACTTATAGTGTTTAAGCTATTTTTACCAAAAATCATTCAAAAAGAGCTTATGTGGATGACAAGCCAGATTTGGAAGGGCTTGTGGGTTTTACTAGTTTGTTTCTAACAAGCTAGATCTTGTAGATTAGCTCATTAAGAGCTTGTTTGCCCTTGTTTAGAGCAAAGGGCAAGGTACTCTCTTCTTTTCATTTTTAGCTTAAAAAGTGCTTATTGCTTATTTATTTCTTATTACTGTTTATTTCTGCTTATTTCTGTTTGTTAATGCTTATTGTTACTTGCTTGTTGATTAAGTCTAGTTTGTCTAAAGTTTTCATCATAATTGTTACTTTTTAGTTTAAACTGCTTATGCTTGTTTGCTTATTTTAAGTGCTTATTCTTGAGTTTTAATTGCTTATTTGTCTTTAATTTACCTTATGCTTAATCTGTCTGTGCTTTTCATAAGTTTTCAAAGTCTGTCTTATGCTCAAAATAGTTTTTATTAATTTAAAAGGGTGTTTGGTTTAAGACTTAAAATGGGTCAAAAAAGAGTTTAAAACTGTTTTGGGTCATCAAGCTAGCTTTAACAAGCCTTAATTAGCCTAAAAGTTAGTTTTTACAAGTTGCTATAGTTTACATTTAAGTTTTAAGGTAGTTTCTATTTATTCTTAGAATCTATGGTATTTTGAGTTTGATATAGTTGCTTATTTGCTTAGATTCTTATTAGTGGCTTTTGGTGTTGTTTTCATGCTTATTTATGCCTTAATATGCAGTAGAAATAAGTTAGTTTAAGTGTGCATGATTCATTTGAGATTTAGTTAAAATCTGTCAAAGTTAGTAAGTCTCATTTTTAAAAGTTTAAAGCCCCATTTTCTTTAGCAAAATTAGGTTAGATTAAGCTTGTTTTGGGTTCTAATTTTCTTAGCATTAGTTCATTAGATATAGGTCTTCATCTGTTTTAGCTTATTTCATAATTTAGTCTTCATTTACATAGCTTAATATAGGGCTGCAATAAGCCCTTTAGTTTTTATAAAAACTTGAAAAACTCAGCATATACTAGGTTAAACGGCCCTTTTCATTTGTCATTTTCTAGCTTATTAGTTATTCGATTTTCTCAAATTTTGCTTATTCTAGTAGCTTATAGTAGTAGTTTGACCTATTTTGAACTTTTAAGGTTTGTTGATCCTAAGCCTTGATCGATTCTTTACCTTGTAAAGTGTATGTTACCTTGGATGAATCCAAAATAACAATGGTTAAGACTTTGTTTGTATATCAAAGTGTATGCGGAATCTACACTTTGATACTCTAGAAGTATTAATCAATGAAACAGTACTAAACAATGAACAATGAATAAAACACAAAAATGCTTCAATATTATTAGAACAATAATACGAGTACTCTTGCTTATTACTAGGGTTACAACCTTGAAGCTGTATGTTCTTTCTCTAAGATGTATATTTTTCTCTTAAGTATATCTAAAACCTTAACCTAGGATCTCCTTTTATACACCACAAGGAGTCCTTTACAAGATAACTACCGAACTTTTAGGGTCAATTACAATTATAATCATATACGAATCTTCCTAAAATATAAGATATACATTCCATATTTATCTCATTGCATCCTTATCTCTAAGTCAGCAACATTAACCATCAGCAGTATTAAGTTTTCTTCTAGCAGTATTAACTAACACTGGCGGTACTAAGTTTGTATTGGCAGTACTAACTCCATTAGTACTGTTAGTTATACCTTGGCAGTAATAACTCTTGATGAAAATTTATTCCCAACAATCATCGGGTATGAGACCTAGTCATCATTTATGTTCATTGGTACCAAGTGTTCATCGTTTATCTGTTATTTCTGAGAGACCATCTCATGATTCTTCTTCTGCGAGCCTTTCTTGCAAGAGGAGTAGATCCCATGTTGCATCTGTACCGTTATCTTCACCTACCCTTGGAGCATTGTCTTATGCACGTGCTGATCTTCTACCATCACCTAAGAGGATTAGGAGTCTTGAGACAACTACGGATTTATAGGGTTGTTTGGAGGATAGTTTTGAGCCATATGTACCTAGAGAGGCTGGATTAGGAGTTGACTTTGAGGATGAGAGTTCTGAGCCGTCTAGGTCTAGAGGGACTGATTTAGAGATAGATGTTGATGTTGAGAGGAGCGATGGGATTCAGATTGACCCCGAGGTTCAGGTTATTGAGAGTGTCCAGAGGGATCAGGGACACAGGATCGTAGCGACAGGACAGCAGAGTGCTAATATGTTGGAGAGGATCGGAGAGCTGGAGCGGGATAATAGGAGACTTAGAGACATTGTAGATGTTGAGAGTCAGAAAGTTACCCGATTTCGGCGTAGTGAGTTGCATATGCAGATGGAGTTGAGACAGATTCGACGTTTTAGATTCTATGATCGTATGAGGATTGCTAGGCTTAAGGCTTATGCCAGGAGTCATTTCTCTTACCATTCTTATATTGTTTCGTGATTATCCTATTATTGACTCGTAACGCCTAATATTAGCTAATTGTAGGGATTTGTAAATCCTATATTTTGGAACAATATTGTAACATTTTGTATTTCTGTATAATAAAACTTGTTATTTTATTTTCGAACCCCGTTAACAAATCTTATATCACCATGAAATTTAATCGTGTTGTGTATTGTTATATTGTAGGACAATGCCTAACACACGATCTGGAGCGTCAAAGACACGTGAGGGAGTCAACGAGCAAAGCGATCGCTAGATGGCAGAAGCATTGAGAGTGCGTGACGCTGTTAGAAACCTTGGACCCCTTATGGGAGATGAGGGTGAACAAAAAGTAAATGGAGGAAATAGAAATAGAGAAAATGGAGGAAATGGAAATAGAGGAAATGGAAATGGTAATGGAAACGGATGAGAATATGGCTATAACTTCAGAGGATTTATGCCTGCTAGAGAGTGCACATATCAAGACTTCCTGAAGTGCCAGCCACTTTGATAATTGTACCAATTCTTAATTTAATTAAGGATTCAAAATTATTGACAGGTTGTGTGGTTTTTACCCATCAACACATTTTTTTATTTGATTTTCAACAATAAAACAATACAACTCAATTAAATAAATAAAGAAAACAAATTGTTAGATTTTAACAAAAAAGAGAAGCTACCAAAGATTTCACCGATGGGAGATATTGTTCTAGTGTCCAGGTGATGATGCCGACGATGGTGGTGGTGGTAGAAGGCCAGTCAATGGTCGGAGTTGATTTATCTAATTATGATGAGAAGATGAAAATAGTATAAGAGAAGAAAATGATTTATCAATGGGAGATGGTATTATCAGTGGTGATGGTGAGATGAGTTGAGAAAGAAAAGGGGAAAGTGATAAAGTGAAAAGGGATAGAATTGTAAAAAAGTAGATCCTAGATGGGAAGGTGTGACTTTTTCATCCCCTTTTACAAACATGTTTCTTTTTCTACAAAGTAAAAAAGAAACAACTTGTCATCCTTAGCCCATCTAAATATTTATCCAAAAAACCATTAAGCAAAAAAGAAACAACACCTTAGAACCTTTGGCTCCTAGGTTATTGTAAAATAGGGAAGCTCACATAGATTACCTTAAGTACACCAGAAAAGCTTATATCGTTGGGGAATAGTCGAACAAGCTAAAGCAGAACAACCTTTAGATAAAGAGTTAGACTTTTCCTTAAAGCAAGCCAAACTTAGAGTTTACCTTGTATATGTGCAGATACAAGCCCATAATGCGATTATCTTAGTGCAACAAAGTTGTTGTCACACACCCAAAAATAATGTCAAGAGAAGTTAGGCTTGCTGCACCTCTCCACATCCTCAGCAACATTAAACAGGTAGAGTCATCTACAACATCAGATTCTAACACACTTGTGTTATCTCCTACAAGATCGAAGTGTTCTACTAGTAATTGTAGATCAAAGCCTACAGGCAATAAAAAGAATGATAGGATCTCGCGAACACCAAGTAGGAACATGAAGAATAAAGTAGAAGCCTAACCTAGGAAAGTTAATAAAAAGCATAGTGTAGTTGAACCTATTCGTGATGCTGATGTTAAGCATTCACTGTTAAATGCGAATTCTGAACCTATTTGTACTAACTTGAAAGAAATCAATTTTGATGTGTTCAGATATGTGTCTTCTGATTTTGGGTTGGAAAATGTAATAGCCGTGCTTAAATCTACTAAGAAAAAAAGAAACCAAATATTTGGAACCATTGGTCATGTATTCAACATGAAGTAGGACTTAAAGTGAAACCAACAAGCAGAACTTTCACTATAGTTGGTAATTTGTGCCCTTTAACTAGGATTACTTCAGCTAACATAGTGCCTCCTAAGAAAACCACTTTCCACTCCGTTGAAACACAAAAGCCAAAGCTTAAAGTTTATAGTAGGAAACCCAAAAATGTTAAAAATGTAGGTTCGAGTAAAAAATATAAGATTGTAGAATCTAAGAATGCTAACTGTCACACCCCGCCAAGGCGGAAATATGAGACGTAACATCATAGATATCATCACAACACAATGGTATCAACAATAGAGAATCACTACATGCATAACTAAATATAAAAGACACGATGTGTCATGACAATACTAAAAACAAAGGAACTGCATCTTGTATTAATGAAAAAGGGGTCTCATCAATACAAAGACAATGTCTCGCAAACCTATTAAACTAATAACATCTAAGAATTTATGCAAACAAATACGAAACAAAATCAAATGAGAACTTCCAATGCCAACGTAATGGTCTCTCTAGCCACTTTTATTAACTTCAACACCTTCCTAATGCTCACCTAAAAATGATGCTTAAAACGTCAACACAATGGTTGATGAGAGTCATAGGTTTTACGACACCAACACAAGATTTAAATAAATTATTGTGATTATAAAAAAATAAAACATGGCAGGACAATTAAGCTGGCTATTATACATGCTTAACCATGGCAATCAACTAACAAGCACCATTGTGAGACGTAAATGTTCCACCGATCCAAACCACAAAAATAGTCATGGAGAGGAACGATATCCCCAATCCCAGACTCTTGATACCGTATCCGCATAATATCATACCCACACAAAGTAGGCAAAACCTCATACCCACAAAGTGGACGAAAACCAATGCAACATCATACAACATGTAACACATAACATATAATAGCTTCATAAAAGTCCATGCGTAAATTAAACCACATAATCACAGCAATTAAAACATTTCAAAACATATTTTGCATCATTTCCATCCCAAGAAACAAAGTAAAAATGGGACTATAAAACTCACCTGATGCTCAGCTACTTGACAAAATCTTGCAAACAATCTAAACACAACAAAAACACAAGTTACACTTGGTTAGGCTAAATGCTCAAGCCAATGTAACAATCATATGATGGACTTATAAACCTTACATTAAGTTTATAATCCTCCCAAATCATTTTCTTACCCTATATAACCTTAACCATTAACTTCCAACTTTTTAGTTTCCGACAGAAAGTTGTAGTCACTTCATGACCACAAATAATATACTAAAACACCTAATTGATGGTTCTCCTTACATCCTATAGCTCCCCAATGAGTTGTGAGCTACTGTGATTTTTTTGAAAAAATAATACTAAGTAAAACTATTTTATAAAAATTCACCATTACAAAGTACTCAGATTCGGATCTGAACGCACACCAAAAAGTTTGACGTCTAAAAATACTAGAAAATGTTTATCGCTAGCCGATCGAACTGGAGTATTAGACACCTAAAATATGACCTTTGATTTTTGGATAACCCTAATTTGAATTTTAAGTAGGGTTTTTCTCCCCGAAATTAGACCAAAATCTGATCCGAATTTACTATTTTAACAACTTTTCTTGCGAAAATTATTTGACTAAATTCCCTACCTCAAAACCTTTTGGGGCCGGACTTTTTGGAAACTTAATTTAAATTTAGGCTCAATTAAATTGATGATTGCTATTTTTATGACCAAGTTAAGACCCTCGCAAGATGACCCAAAGAATCTGCCTAGTTTTTAGTTCCGAATTTACAATAATTAAACCTAATTAACATTCCCAAAACCCTAATTATTATCCCTAAAACGATTTTTGATGATCAAAACCCACTAATTACAGAATATTCTTAAACCCTAATCCATTCCATCAATAATTGTTACAAGCTTTAAAAGAATTAAACAAGAACGGGATTAAAGATCATACCTAAACCTTTTACTTGATTACCCTTGAATCACCACCATAATTCTTGATAAAAAAAATATTTTTTTCTTCTTCTTGATGGTACGGTTGAACAAAACAAAGGGGAGGAAAAGACTAGATTTTGTATTTATATGCTACACCTAGTTTTCAAATCCTTATCTAATACTAATTTGTTTCCAAATAAAACTCTTTTTTTTCACCCTTTTTTTTTCTTAACCGACCGGTCAAACACCCCTTTTTTATTTTATTTTTAATTATTATTATTTACATAAAAACTCTTAATTTTTGATATTTTTATAAAAATCTTTATTTATTTAGACATCCTTCTAAATAAAACTAGTTTTAAATACCTAAAAATAAATAAATTCATTTCATACTTTATTTCTCTAACTTAATAATACTAAAATCTACTAACTAAATTTCTAAACTAAATTTTCTATTCTTGCGAATTCCTATTATCTAAATACGTATACATATACATATAAATACGTACACACAGAAAATTTAACATTATTTTTATTGTCACTTAAATGTGAACAAAATGAAAAATGCCCATAACAGCCATAACCTCAATCACAATGAGACGATCACGCTCCTTGGATTGGTAGCCAAACTCACATAAGATCGCATAAACACGTAATTATTATAACACATAATGATGTTCAAGTCTATACTAACGGTTTGACTAACCTGCTCAAAGCACAATTGTCACAGTATCCCCTTCTTAGGGAAATATCGTCCCGAGATTTAACTACTAGGTTCAACATCATCATCAACAAATAATCAGGAATACTTAGCTTTCATATTGTCCTCACGTTCCCACGTGAACTTAGGGTCACGCTTTGAATCTCATCTAACTTTCACTATCGAAAACCCCCTGCTTACAACTTCGCTTGCCCATACAAGGGTACAAATAGAAGTATAACAACTCTAAGCAAAAATGAACATCCAAGTACATGAACATCGTCAAAAACCTTAAGTTGTGTAACAACGTCATTCATAACCTAACCCTGCAACTCATCAAACAAGAATTGTCTTGGAACTAAGTTATGAGTTGTTACAAAGCTCGACGTTTTTGAAGAATCAGCTCGACTTTGAGTTTATTCAAAATATAACATTAACCAAACCACCTCAGAACATTCAAGGGTGCACCAAAGTCTGCCAGTAACCCTATGTGTCCAACTTTACTTAGTACTTCCAACGATAGCTTGCTCAACGGGCAAGTGTGGATACTTAGTTTTTATGAAATCCTCATGACCTCGCTTTGAGTTCTAATGGACTTAACTATCAGAATCCTACTACGCTTCAAACTTTTAACCTCACGATCGATAATCTCAACAGGTTCTTCAACAAAACAAAGAGTTTTGTCTACCTTAATTTCTTCTAAATGCACATGCAGATTTGTATCCGCTAAATACTTCTTTAAATTTGAAATACATCAAATACACTACTAAATTATTGAGACAATCTTAATCAATAGCTCATAGGACCGATCCCTTTAATGATCTCAAATGGTCTCACATATCTTGGTGCTAACATTTCTTTCTTTCCAAAATGCACTACTTCTTTCCAAGACGACACTTCCAACATCACTTTATCACCAACTTCAACTCTAAATGTTTACGCATATTGCCAACATAGCTCTTTTGGCAATCTCTAGCCGCTTTGAGCTTTTCTTTAATCAATATCACCTTATTTGTTGTCTCTTGTACCAATTCTGGTCCAATCGACCAAATTTCTCTAATTTTAGCCCAAAGAACATGTGACCTATACTTCCTTGCATACCACGCTTCAAATAGGGCACATCAAACACCCGAATGATAACTATTATTATAGAAAACTCTGATAAGGTAGATGAGTATCCTAATTACCACCAACAAAATCAATCACGCACGCTCTTAACATATCCTTCAAAGTTTGAATGGTACGCTCACTTTGTCCATCCGTTTGAGGATGATAAGTCGTACGCATGTTTAAGCCGTGTTCCCAATGCCTTCTGCAATGTCTACCAAAGCCGCGAAGTAAATCTTCCACCACGATCTGAGATGATCGACACATGCACTCCATGCCTTGTTACTATCTCATTAGTGTAAAGTCTCGCCAAATTCTCCATTTTAAAATCTTCACGTACTACCATGTAATGGGCATACCTTAGTCAGTCTATCGACTATTACCCAATTCGTATCATACCCACTACTTGATCTTGGCAACCTTGTAATAAAGTCCATAGTTATAATATCTATACTTTCTACATCGGTAAACACCACTGTTACAATAAACCCAAAGTCTTTGAGTGTTTCAGCTTTCACATTTAAACCCAGTTAAACACTTTTGATGCTAGCCAAAGGAACAATATCCATCTCTATACAAGGCACCATGACATATCTCTAAAGGAACCAAAGTACATCATAACGCTCCCGAAATACCAAGTACCTTGATGCACTCTCCTCTTCCATCAATAAAGATCTTACCTCACTATTAATTGGACACCCATAATAAATATCAACTCCTCCCACGTACCTTCATTTCCAATAGAAGTCCATGCCCAGCAAGCAATTTCAGCTGTCGCGTTACACTACAATGTCCCTCTATGCATGAGTACACAACCTAATCCTGATTCGAACCTCGTCGCAGTAAACTACAAACTCTTTGGAATCCATCAGCAGACATAAGTTTCATTCACAAAGTGGCCCTTCAACATCTAAAAAGCTTCCTCTTGTTCCTTGGCCCACTCCTACTTCTTATTTTTCTGAGTCAGTGAAGTAAGGGGTTTAGCAATCTTAGAAAAATTTACTATGAAACGTCGGTAGTAACCTGCCAATCTCAAGAATGATCATACCTCATATGGCGTCTTAGGTACTTTTAAATTCTTCATTGCTTCTATCTTACTAGAGTCCACGTAAATATCATTGTTGTTAACCACGTGTTTGAGAAAACGCACTTCTTGTAGCCAGAATTCATACTTGGAAAACTAGGCAAACAACTTTTCCTTCTTCTTGAACAACACATGTCACCCACAGAGTGAGACTTGAACAAATAAACATATATCAAACGAAACCTAAGGGTTTACGAACCTAACGAATAGGTAGCAAATGAAAATCGAATCAAAGGCTAGAAAACATCTAAAGGATTTCACATATGGAAATAGATGCGGATCAAATGTCATAAGAATCCTTAAAAGGAAGGATAGAATATATGTACCGATTGAAACGAAAGAATCAACAAGCGTACCACGACAAAGTTGCCCATGTTCTCCCTCGGGTAGATAATGCCGCCAAGGATGAGGACCCAAAGTGCTGGCCGGCCTGTTGCCAAATCACGAGGAAAGGGAATGGGTGAACGGGTTGGTAGAGGTGTGAGGGGTAGAGGACCTAGGGGAGGTAATGATGAGCGTGTTGACGAATTGAATGGTCAAGGGAATGACCAGGAGGAGGGAGCTAATGGGAATGTAGAGGGAGTCAATGAGGGTGTGGGAGGAGCACCCGGCTTCTCGACGATCATTGCCCAACAATTGCAGAACCTCTTACCCGCTATTTTAGCTTAGGTTGGTAACCAAGGAAATGTTGGAAATCAAAATGGTAATGTGGTTAATAAGAATGCTCAGGAGAACATTATGAATGTGTTGGTGAATAACAACCAGGTAGGTTGTTCATATAAGGAGTTCTTAGCTTGTAACCCTAAGGAATATGATGGTAAGGGAGGTGATGTAGTTATTACTTAATGGATTGAGAAAATGGAGTCTGTCTGTGGTTGTAGTATTAACCAAAAAGTGAAATACACTACTGGTTCATTTGTGGGTAAGGCTTTAACGTGGTGAAACTCTCAGATCTGCACGCTAAGCCAGGAAGTTGGTGTTAGTATGTCATGGAATGACTTTAAGTTTATGATGATAGAAGAGTTTTATCCTAGTCATGAGATGCAAAAGTTAGAAACTGAGTTGTGGAATTACGCCATGGTCGGGGCTAGCCATGCCGCGTATACTGATAGGTTTCACGAGCTGGCTAGGTTAGTTCCACATTTAGTGACTCTAAAAAGTAGGAAGATTGAGAGATACGTGTATGACCTTGCTCCACAGATCCGTAGGATGGTGGCAGCAATGGATCCAAAGACTATGCAGAAGGCTGTGCAAATTTCTGGTGCACTGACCGATGAGGTTGTTAGGATGGATCAATTAAGAAGGTTGAGAAAAGAGTAAATGTAGGGGAGCCTAGCAAGGATAAGAATGGTAGGGATGATAATAAGAGGACTAGGACTAGAAATGCTTTTGCTACAACCGTAAACCATGTAGGAAGAGAGAATACGGGTGCTTGGCCCACGTGTACCACCTGCAACTCCTACCATGCACCCAGAGGGCCTTGTCGAACATGCTTCAATTGTAACCGCCCAGGTTATTTTGCAAGGGATTGTAGAGTTATGCCTAGGAATGTAAACCCGGTAAATGTAAGGAACCCAACACCTACTCGTGGAGCATGCTATTCGAACAAGGCATAACCGGATTAACAAATAAATAACAACTATTTTTATAAATATATAAAAATATTTATGAAATACTATCAAGTAAATACTTATTTCATGGGAAAAATTATTTCGAACGCAATGGCGCAAGTTTCGTGTTTTGAATCATCCGATAAGTGGCTCAAACGTGTCCCAAACCATTAAATCACAAAAGTTACACCTTTAGTCCCTATGGTAATATTTACAAAAATTCACCCCATATTATTTAACACTTGTCACTTAATTTTAAAGTTTTATTATAAATAAATTTTTTATAAAACTTTAGATTTCATTTTAACAAAACACACACACATATATAAATGTCTCCCTATCTCTCCCCAGTTTCCGGCCAGCCGTCGCCGCCAAAAAACTATTCTGACGGATCTTTCTGGCCAAGTTCCGAAACACTCCCTGCCAACCGATATACTCGATCCACTAGTCCACGCGTCATCACCACTGCTGCCGCCTCCACCGAACATCACCATCTCTCCACCATCACCACCCACCCATCGCCACTACCACAGCCACCCCGTTGTCACCACGATCGTCACCACCACCAGATCGATCTACATAACCCCCTTATCTCCAACGACAAGCACCCATACCACCACCAGTCATCATCACACACGACACCAACCCACACCACTGTCACCCCGTCCCCACCATCACCACCTCAGCCACCGCTGTCACGAACCACCTACAAGGGTGCGTTCGGTTTCGATAAACACACCACGAGGGTGCGATTGGCTAAATAGAAAATGTAAGGGGTGCGGTTGGTTTTGTTCTCGGTCACCACTAGGGTGCGTGTGGGTGGCAGCCACCACTAAGGTTACGTTTGGCAGCCACCACACCACCAAGGGTGTTTGTTTATGTTGTTAACACCGCAAGAGCGTGCGTTGGGTTTGTGTTCGCACCAAGGGTACGTTTGGCAGTCAACCCACCACAAGGGTGTGTGTGGTTTTATGTTTGCACGACATAGGGTGCGTTGGGTTCATGGCAGCTACCATCAAGGGCGTGTTTGGTGGTGTTCTCAGCCATTAGGGTGCGTTGGGTATTCATATTGGCACAAGGGGTACGTTCGGTTTAATGAGGACACCACATAGGGTGCGTTTGTCTTATCAAAGACACCCAAAGGGGTGCCCGGTTGTTGTGTTTAAAGCACCAAGTGCATTTGGTTGTGGGATTACACGAAAAGGGAGCGTTTTGGTTTAACAACGGCAGCATAGGGTGCTGTTGTTGTTATTGGGTTTAAACAGCGAAGGAGGTATTGGTTTTGGCAGGCAGCACCGAATGGTGTGTTTGAGTAGTGTGGTAAACGCCAACACAAGGGTGTTTGGTTGTGGTTTTGAAAGCCCACATAGGGCGTGTTTCGTTCATCATTTAAAAGTGTGTTTGACTTTATTTATTTCCTTTAGTATTTAAATATCGTCTAGATAAATATTGAAGACAACGGAATATAGTTGCAACCTAGATTAGTTATTGATAAATGGAAAACGTGAAGTTTGGTAAAAATGGGAAATGTACACAGAAACGGAAAGTCATGGCGAAGCGAATGGATCCTAAAAATGTATATACTTATTATTTTTAGATACAACTCCTATCGTCTTTGAAGGACGATAAATGGACTAAGTTATAATTTAAAGATGTTTTAAATTATAATTTCACAATAACTCGACAACAAACAAAATACTAATTTATAAAATGTTATTTTATAAATCCCGGCTAGAAAATAAAGTCATAACTTTGGTACGGACTTAGGAACACCTTTACTAATTGGTAACTTAAAACGTACGAATTTCGTTTATAGCACGAACTTTTATTTATGTACATAAATTGGCGATCTTCAAAACGTGGCATACCATTTTGGTTTAAATTATTTACTCACGCTTATTATATAATACTTGCAAGGTATAGTATACTTCAAATTAATCTTTTGCGATGTCATCGTTATATATAATTCTCCATATAGAGACATATAATTGTTTCATCTTTCTAGGGTATTATATATGAATATATTACATAACTTTATTATATAGCTTCACCATATGAAATTAATACTACTTTTGAAATTATTGTACCGAACCAACCACCAAACCAAACTGCACTCGAGGATATGTTGCTTTTGGAGGGAACCCCAAAGGAGGGAAAATCACAGGAAAAGGTACCATTAAAACTGGTAATCTAGATTTTGAAAATGTGTATTTTGTGAGAGAGTTAAAGTTTAATCTCTTTAGTGTCTCACAAATGTGTGATAAAAAGAATAGTGTTCTTTTTAATGACACTGAATGTATTGTTTTATCTCCAAACTTTAAGTTAATTGATGAAAGTCAAGTTTTACTTAGAGTTCCTAGAAAGAACAATATGTATAGTGTTGATTTAAAAAACATAGTTCCTAAAGGAGGTTTAACTTGCCTTTTTGCAAAAGCCACATCTGATGAATCTAAACTTTGGCATAGAAGGCTAGGTCACTTAAATTTTAAAACCATGAATAAATTGGTTAAGGGAAATCTTGTAAGAGGTTTACCTTCCAAACTTTTTAAAAATGATCAAACCTGTGTTGCTTGTCAAAAGGGAAAGCAGCACAAAGCCTCTTGTAAGTCCAAAACAGAGAAGTTGCATATGGACTTGTTTGGTCCAACATTTGTAAAAAGCCTTAAGAAGAAAATGTATTGCCTAGTTGTCACAGATGATTACAGTAGGTTTACATGGGTTTTCTTTCTAGCTACTAAGGATGAGACTAGTGACATTCTTAAGTCCTTTATAACTAGGATAGAAAATCTAGTATATTACAAGGTTAAGGTGATTAGATGTGATAATGGATCTGAGTTCAAAAACAGAGGAATGAATCAGTTTTGTAAGATGAAGGGTATTTTGAGACAATTGAGTGTAGCTAGAACTCCTCAACAAAATGGAATTGCTAAGAGGAGGAATATGACACTAATTGAGGCTGCTAGGACTATACTAGCTGATTATAAGTTGCCAACTACTTTTTGGGCAGAAGCAATTAATACTGCTTGCTATGTGCAAAATAAAGTGTTAGTAATTAAGCCTCATAACAAGACCCCATATGAACTTTTTCATGGTAGAATACCAAATTTTAGTTTTAAGAGACCATTTGGGTGTCCTGTTACCATTCTCAATACCATAGATCACTTAAGAAAATTTGATGGTAAGGCTGATGAAGGTTTCTTTGTTAGATACTCTTTAAATAGTAAAGCCTTTAGAGTATTCAATAGTAGAACAAGGATAGTGAAAATTTTTTGCATATTATGTTTAGTGAGAGTACACCTAATGTTGTAGGTAATGGACCAGATTAGCTATTTGATATTGATGCACTAACAAAAATAATAAATTATAAGCCAACTGTTGCATGTATACAGTCTAATGGTTTTGCAGGTACAAAAGCAAGTGATAATGCAGGTCAAGCTAGAAGGAGACAAAACTTGTCAAAGATTACATTTTAGTCCTTTACAAGATAACTACAAATCTTCTATAATTCTAATAGATAACTACAAATCTTTTAACTTAATAAGATATACATATTTTTTACAAAGAATATCTATACTTTCCCATAAGTAATCTTGGATTAAGACAATCATCTTTAATCCCTTCTCTTGTCTTTATCTTCTGACGGTAGAAAACTCTTCTAACAGTTGTACTCTTTTCAGCAGGTGTTAAGCAGCATTAAACTTTTATACCTGCAGCACTAACTGTGTTACAAGCTGAGTGTAAACTACTTAGAATTTTTTCTTCATTACTTCATCGGCCTTAGTACTATGTTACACTAGCAGAGTACTAACTTTATGCTAACAGTTGTAACTTTACTCAAGCAGTAATAACATATACTAGCAGTACTAAGTTACACTAACAGTAGTAACTTGTATACTAGTATTATTAACTACTTAGTAGTATTTCTTCTAAGTCTCTGAGTAGTCTTAACTTTCATTAGCAGTAGTAATATATACTAGCGGTAGTAACTCTAACCTTAACAGTATTAACTCCAAGATCATCATGAAGTCTTTTGATCCCAATAATCCTCCCTAAACTTGATGTTCATCTTCTGAATCTTCAATCGTTTCTTGATTAAAAGCTTTATCTTTAATAGGAGGATGTTTCAAACATCTTCCCAGGATTCATTGACTTTTTTGTCATGAGATGAAGAAAGTTGAAATTGCACATCTTATTCCAATGGTCAGTTGGATAGCGTCTTGTTGAGCATTGCTGTGATTGTTGCAGGTGTAAGTGGATACTTTTTCTCTACCAGCATAAAGATATGCAGATTCTGAAATCTCACAAAATGTACTCCACTTAAAGAAAATAGCTTCCAAACTGTCACCTTGTGTCCTTGTAGATTTCTCCATACATCACTTTCTATATCAGGTTCAAACATCACTTTTAGATCACCCTTATAATACTCTGTTCAATATGCCTTCCTATGGCCAGTATATTTTTTCCCATGGTTTAGCTTTAACCAACTTCCAGAGTGTTTCTAGGTCTTCTCTATCAATGTTTTGAAGTATCTTAATCATTGATGAGTACCTCCTTGAACTTCCATCTGCTCTTATGAGTTGAAAGTATCCTATCTTTCCTTCTTTGATGATTTTTTAGTCAATAATTATTGGAGGCTTAGTGGCTAGTGGTATAGCATCAATTGCTACCTCATCATTAGGAACTATCTCCATGTGCTTTTTCATCTCTGCTTCATCATCTACTTCAACTTCTACACTCTCATCTAACTTCTGCTTCTTTGAATTATCATACTCAAGTTCTTCTCCTGCTCTCTTAAAACTGCTTTCTTGTTCCATCACTGCCTTCTTGGAGCTCTCTTTTACCAACTCTGTATCCATATCCACAAAAATGTTTACTCTTGTCATGGCTTTATCAAATAACTTCTGAATTTCATCATAGTTTTTGTTCTTCAGCTGATTTTGTTTGTATCCAGCCATGTGTTTCAGATAGGTAGACATTTGACTTCTCTTCTGAGCTTTAGTTGGTGGTTTTCTTCTCTGCTCTTCTGCTCTAAGTCTTGCAAAATGCTTCTTTCTTTTATCTATGAGCTCCACAAACATCTTTGACCTTTCTTCAATGGTCAACTCTTCCTGCTCTTGTGCTTGTAATCTTGCAGCTAGCTCATAATCTGCATCTATCATAGCTTGAACATTATCCCATTCAGCAATGTTTGCATCTTCTTCTCTTTGTTTTGCAAGCTTCTCTTCTTCTTCCAATTCAGCATTTAACTGAGCTTGAAGTTTTTGAGCAATTTCTTCATCAATCAAAATTTGATCTTTCTTTTTCAAAGGCTTTTCAGGCTCAACCATTTTTCCTTTGCCTTTGTCTTTAGCTTGTGGAAGTTGTGATGGTTGTGATGTTGTTGTTGTAAATTAACTTGGCACTCTTGGAACTCAAACCCATTTAGCCTTGGGTCTTGTAAACACAGTTGTAGTTGTTGTACGCAGCCGTTTGTACAAACTTGGTTATAGTGCTTTTGATCTTATTTAAGGTCTGAGCCAGAGTCAACTCATCAACAGTTGTTGTTGTAGCACTGGCAGTAGTAACTTCAGTAGTACTAACTACCTTTTCAACCACAACTTCATACTCATCTAAAACACATGTATCAAACATTAAATTATCATCATTCCTCCCCTGAGCCTCATCAATCAAACTAACCTATGCATCAGCATCAAGATCAGCAATTTCCTCCCCTGTTTGGATGCATTCTCCTGAGCACCTAAACCCTCATCTTCAGAGGAAACAACTTGTGTAGATCTACCAACCTTCCTTAAACTTTTAAGCCCTGGAGTTCTTGATTTATTCCTCCTTTCCAGCTTCTTGACCCTCTCCTTTAATTTAGTTATCTTTGCAGCTTGAGAGGTCTTAGTGTTCTCCAAGTCAAGAACTCTTACAGACAGTTTTGTATAAAGTTCCAACAATTCCTTAAGTTACAGTCTATCCTTACCACTGAAAAGTAGATCATTGGAATGTGTAGGTACATGCTCCTCATTGGCAGCCTCATCAGTGATAGGCTCTGTAGAACCACTGGGTTGATGAACCTCAGTTTCTTTCCTCTATTTCCTTCTTGGCTGTTTTTTCTGAGGCTATGATGTAGATGGTTGAATAATATTGGGTGTGTGTTGAGGATTAGTTGGTATTTCTAAACCCCCACCTAATTCTTCAGGAGCTTGAACTATCATTGTTTGAAATAAAGGGGTAACTCTCCTAGAAAAACCTTTTCCCGCTCTCTTCATATTAGCAAAGACCTTCTTAGTGTGAGAAGGTGTAACATAAATTTCTTTATGTTTGGTCATTCCTTTAACTTGTTTATCCAGGAACACTTGCACAAACCTTGGATACATTAGAAATTTAACCCCACCCTCCATGTTGTTCACTATATTATCAAAAATGTACTTGGAAAAGTTGAATTTTTGGTTTGTGGCAAGACAGATGACAGCTGAGGCCATAGTGCTACTAAATTCATTCCAAGCAGTAGTCTTAGCACTAAGGCATTGTAGAATTGTATGGATAAGAAATTTCCATTGAGGTAAAAAGAAAGCTTTATAGAATGTAAGCTTTTGTGTAAGATTTTCATACCCCATGAGTGTCAGTTGTTCAAAAATTGTTGCATTTAGAAGACATTCAGTACCTTCAGCATCTTTTAATTGAAGAGCTCTTCTCACACTTGTCTCAGTGACGATCACCTTCTTCCCATCTACTAGGGCTTGTATCTGCACTTCCCCATTGACAGTTTTTGCCTTAGCAGTAGCCCAGAACTACCTAATGCATGAAGTATAGATGGTGGGATTCACCGTTAGCGCATATCTGATAGAACTTGCATTAAAAAAAATCAATAATTCCTTCAAACCTATCACTTTCTTCGGGTTTCTCCAAAAACGCAACCAAATTGTGAGTTTCAGCAAACTTTAGGTTTAATATTGTGTTGGGTTTTGATGATGAATGATAAAATTGAGTTAGGGTTTATGATTAGAGAGTATATCAAAGTGTAAAATCAATCGAATAAGTGATTGAAATCCTTAATCAAAGTATTTATGAAATCACCCTCAACAGCATTAACTTAAACTAGCAGTAATAAGTTAAGCCTAACAGCATTAACTGGCCCAGCAGTAGTAAGTTATGCCTGGCAGCATTAACTTAACCAGCAATAGTAAGTTTATGCCTAACAGCATTAACTAACACTGGCAGTAGTAAGTGTATGCCTAGCAACATTAACTGAGTCACCAGCATTAACTCTAATTTCGTTCCAAAAAGCATTTCCATCATCAATTTTTATTCTCACAAGCTCTCTTTTTGTTTTTATTCTCACTATATCTCTCAATTCTTTTTCTCACTGAATCACTCTGTCTGTTTTTATTGTAACACCCCTAAAATGGGCCACAGCGGAATATGAAGTTCCAGAGGTATTACTTCACAGATCAATAGCACAAGATATGAGAACGACCTCTATAGGAGTCGTTTAAAAACTGATACATTGGATTTAATAAATGGTTCGTTACAAAAGCTCATGGGCTTAACTTGAAAAAGTAAAGATTTCACAACATAACAATATCCCAAAATGTAATGCATGCAAATCTTTATGATAATATGACTTCAAAAGACGACCATCCAATGTATCCATGACTTGCACCTTATTGACCTGAGAAAACATGTTTAAACTGTCAACAATAATGTTGGTGAATTTATAGGTTTATAAATTTAATGAAGCGGATAGCAAGATTTCCCTGTAATAAAGTAACAAATACAATATCACAAAAATGTATTACGAAATGCACTAAGCTCATGACACTGAAGCTAAACAATGTATGTATATCGAATAACATGATATGATGGTTGCCATGAGATGTTCAACTCGTAACATCTATGATTCCAAATGGTATACATTCGTCGTTTCCGGCCAACCGGTAAACTAGCAAGTGCTACTTGCCCGAACGGGGATGTTAATCCCAAATAGATCTATTCATAACATTCGCGCTCACATAATGCAATTAACAATTACATCTATGCAATTAACAGTTCATGATGATAGGCATAGTGGGTTATATCTACTTAGGCAAACTCGTAATATTTGAATTTAAAATGTACTTGCATCCAATTTGTAAAACAAACATGATCTCATCCCCGAGATTTGATAAATGATTGAAAAAGTATAAAAGATGGGGACTATAAACTCACATCAAGTAGTAATGACGGAATAGAAAGGCAGTGGCACGAAAAACGATGCAAAATGTTTTATCCGCAACCTATGAATAAATAATATATATTCACTAAACGGAAAAATAATAATATAAATACTTGCAATCTTATCCCTAGTGTGTGCTTGAACTTTATTTAAAATGATGACGTTTGGAAACAATTTCTTGTTTTTAAAATAGTCAACTTTATTGGGTCAACGCGGCTAAAATATAAGTATATAATTTACGACTTCGGACTTTTAAGAAACTATGTTATTCATACTTTAAAATGTTAGTTTAGATCGGCCTTTGGTTTGGTTTTTAAGTACGTTAAATAATTAGATGAAACATTGACGTTTTCTATTGGAGTTTAGCGTATATATTATTAAGTTTTAACATGAGTCATCTTAGAGTTTTATAATTAAATTACAGGTTCGTTAGTTGACGATATTGAAAAGTAAAAGCATATTTGAAATCTCCGCTGGGTCGTCTACAATCTTCGTCTTTTAAGTTTTGTCTAAAAAGGTCGTTTAACGTGTTAAAAATTGGGCTAAACATGCATTGGTCGCAAGGCAGTTTTACACTTAGAAAAATAATGAGTTATTTCAGCTTATATCATTTGCGTGGTCAGACTTTTAAAGTCAGTTTGTAGTCTCGATACTCAACGTTAGAATAAAATAAAAGTACCTTAATAATCTATAAGTATCTTAGTAAACCAGGCCAGGTCGACTACAACTAGAAACTAAATTATAGACTTAGGGGTCATGTGTACTTATCGTACTTTTTTCCTAAAATTACCCATTGCCATGAGTTAATGATAAGAAAAGTGAGATGTGAACATGTGATTGCCCAAATTGACTATTATGCATACGGCACAACATTTGGCATAACGAGGGATTATTCTAGGATACATTAGTAGCATGATTCAATCATTTAACCTGGATGATCACGCCAAACCAATGTGTTGATTTTATGATAACTTTTCTACATAATTTTCCTCAAGCACAACACTAAGCTACATACATTGCATACTTACAATGAAAGGATTAAAGGCATAAGACACACAAAGATCTTTGAGAAAGACGTGGCCTAAGTATGAACCAAACAAAAACTCTAATTGCTTAGTGTACCACCTGCAACTCCTACCATGCACCCAGAGGGCCTTGTCGAACATGCTTCAATTGTAACCGCCCAGGTTATTTTGCAAGGGATTGTAGAGTTATGCCTAGGAATGTAAACCCGGTAAATGTAAGGAACCCAACACCTACTCGTGGAGCATGCTATGAATGTGGTAGTACCGACCATCTCAAATCGGCATGTCCTAGATTGAATAGAGCACAAGGACCTAAAGGAAACCATCCAAACCAAGTTGTTGTTAATAACGGGGATCAGGGTCATAGAAACCAAGGGAACCAAGCTAGGGGTGGGGAATTCATGTTGGGAGCAAAGGAAGCTCGCCAAGATCCGAACATTATGATGGGCACATTTACTTTAAATAATCATTTGCCACTATCTTATTTGACTCTAGTGCCGACTGTAGTTTTGTTTCCACTACTTTTATACCTCTGTTAGGCATAGAGCCCAGTGAATTAGGTTTCAGATATGAGATTGAGATAGCTAGCAGGCAGCTAGTAGAGATTGATAAGGTTATTAAGAGTTGCAAACTAGAAATCGATTGCCATGTCTTTGACATCAATTTGATACCATTCGGGCACAGGAGTTTTGATGTGATTATAGGTATGGATTGGTTGTATAATTATAAGGCTAAAATAATTTATCATGAGAAAGTAGTGAGGATACCACTACTAGATGGCAAGGTGCTTAGAGTATTAGGAGAAAGACAGAAAGAGAAAGCGAGACTTTTGATGAGTGCTAAGGCTAGTGATAAGAAACAAGAAGAGATTGTTGTGGTTAGAGATTTTCTCGAGGTATTTCCAGATGATTTATCAGGATTGCCACCTCTCCGGGAAATTGAGTTCTAAATTGAGTTAATCTTTGGAGCTGTACCGATTGCAAAGTCTCCCTATCGTTTGGCACCTTCTGAATTGGAGGAGTTGTCAGGTGAACTCAAGGAACTCCAGGATAAAGGTTTCATTCGACCAAGCTCATCGCCTTGGGGAGCACCAGTTCTGTTTGTGAAAAAGAAGGATGGTTCTTTTAGGATGTGTATTGACTATTGAGAATTAAACAAGTTGACTGTTAAAAATCGTTATCCGCTTCTTAGGATTGATGATCTATTTGACCAACTGCAATGGTCGTAGTTTATCTCAAAGATATATCTTAGGTCTGGATACCATCAGCTGAGATTGCATAAGAATGACATTCCAAAGACTGCATTTAGAACTCTTTATTTACATTTCGAGTTCACAGTAATGCCATTTGGTCTGACTAACGCACCAACGATATTCATGGATTTGATGAACAAAGTTTGTAGGCCTTATCTTGATAAGTTTGTGATAGTGTTTATAGACGATATCTAAATCTACTCTAAGACTCGGGAGGAACAGGTAGACTACTTAAGGTTAGTCTTGAAACTGCTCATGAAGGAGAAACTATATGCTAAGTTTTCTAAGTGTGAATTATGGCTAAGAGAAGTGTAGTTTCTTGGGCATGTGATAAATGGTAATGGGATTCATGTAGACCCTAGTAAGATTGAAGCTGTTAAGAATTGAAAAGCCCCTAGAACATCATCTGGGGTTCCTTCGTTCATAGGATTGGCTGGATATTACCGTAGGTTCATTGAGAACTTTTCTAAGATAGCTAAGTCTCTTACTATCTTGACTTAGAAGTATAAGACTTTCAATTGAGGTGAGGAACAAGAATTGGCATTTCAAACTTTGAAGGATAAGTTGTGAAATGCGCATGTTCTAGCTCTCCCTGAAGGACCAGAAGACTTTGTGGTGTATTGTGATGTGTCCGGGTTAGGACTAGGCTGCGTGTTGATGCAGAGAGGTAAAGTGATAACATATGCGTCTAGGCAGTTAAAAATTCATGAAAAGAATCATACGACCCATGATTTGGAACTGGGAGCAGTTGTGTTTGCCCTTAAGATTTGGAGACATTATCTATATGGGACAAAGAGTGTCATCTATACGGATCATAAGAGTCTTCAACATATCTTTAGTCAGAAAGAGTTGAATATGTGACAACATCACTGGATAGAGTTGTTTAGTGATTATGACTGTGAGATTCGCTACTGATGACATCAAATAACGTCTATTTTATAGCATCATTTATCCCATGTTATTAACCCATTTTTTATAGTTATTGCAAAGAATTGTTACTTAATCATTTATATTTGAGAATTGCAGTAATTATGGAGTACTTGGTGAATATTAGCAAAAGGCACGCATTCTGGAGTTTAAATGAAGATATTTTGAAGATTATTATTCTGAAGACCAATATGCCATATCCATTAAGGAAGATACAACGTATCCTTGCCTGCACACACCAAAGACCACAAAGGAATAAAGCTCAATACGCTTTATCCAGAGAAGACCAATACACCGTATTGGAAATATGGAATGAATATAATATTCTGGAAGATATCAAGCGTGGTCCCTACTCCAAGAAATCCCTAATACGCCGTATCCAATCCTTGGATACGTCGTATCAAACCGACTTCCAGACCTTATAAATAGAAAACTCAAAAAAGATTTTTAAGTGTGCTAAATCATATTCTCACTACCTAAACCATAAAAGTCGATTTTCAGAGGAGAAAAAGAATAGAAGAGGTCAAGCAGCGCTATCAATTCCATAGAAGACAACGTGTAATTCCACATACTTTAGTAATCGTTTAGTTTTTGGTATTATTCGTTAACTCGGTTAGTTTACCTTGGCTAAATAATTGCTTTTCTATTTATTATGACGTTTGAAGGCTAATACCTTCGGGTATTAGCCATTATTATGAAGATCTGAATGTTTAGTATTTGTTTATCTCGCTTTCTTGATTTATCTTTAAATGCTTGTTTATGTTTATCAATTTATACTTGTTTACGCACTTTTGTATGCGACCTATCATTCAACTAGATCTAGTGATACAGACCAAGTAAATCTAGAGTCTGGGATAGCTCTCTATATAGTAATTTATACATCTAGAATCATAAGATCATAAATATTATCCTTCTAAATTTGTGTCTAGGATACGCTTCAGGCTTAACTAGTTAATTGGATATTGCTAATGGTTTATTGATCGTGTTGACTAGTAGGTAAACCTAGATAATTCAACAAATAACATTCTGATTCCATTAGATAGTTGGACAAGCGGACTACTAGTGTATAAATCAACATTAAGCGGTAAGTGGGTAAAGTCTCTATGAGCTAGGGTTTAACAAGATCATCATTGCTTTAATCCCTAAGATAGATTATAATCGGCAAATAAGGATGCTTTATGTGGATGCTTTAATTGTGACATAATTAATGTGTCTAGGTCTTAAGATGATGTAACACCTAATTCTTAAGAATGATATACCACCTTGAGAGAAGAAATCATTGCACTTAATAAACAAACCAACTTTCTAATCGGATTAATAATGGTTAATATAGTTTTCTTATATTTTGCTTGACCACTCTTTTATCTTTTGTTTATTTGCTTGCGTGGGTTAAAGTGCCTTGAATTGATTGTAGTTACCAACCAAACCGTACCAGTCTCTCAGGCTGAAAACCCCCATTTTCCCCGTTAGAATTAGGATTAGGACTGACATAGGTTTAGAAAAGAATAGAATTAACATAGATTAGATAACCAAGATATTAATTTTATTGATAGATTTAACCTCGCTTCAAGTGTTCAACACCCTACATACCACGAAACTACTACCGATCGGCTACACTGCCCGTTAAAGTGTTGTTTTTGGTTTAGTCGGCAAAATATAAATTTAAAACTTGAATCAATAAAATATACACCATACAACGACACATCACCTAGGATCGTTTTTAGGTTTTAAATAGGTTTCACCAGGCACGTCTCAGATAGGGGGTACTGCTTATTTTGGGTACCTAATGATATCAAATAACGTCTATTTTATAGCATCATTTATCCTATGTATTTAACCCATTAACTTTTAAGACGTTTATTCAAGTTCGTTATTATACATTCATGTTCATATCACTATAATCCTATACTCCAAACTCTATTACTATACTCTATGAAATAAAAATTAATTACTCGTCAATGTTGTTGTACATTCCGATAGACCTCGTAAATTCATAAAATCACTCTCTGTAACTATCAAGTTGTGTCAAAACAACCTCTAAACCTCTCTATATCCCATATCTGTCTCTAACCTCAAAACTGTTTCTATTGACTCATAATCACTGATACCTATCCATCTCCAAACCACTCAGATAACTCACATATCAGACACTCCATATCCATGTCAACCCTGTAAGAATCTCACTATAAATATAACCAAACTTAGATCCTCAGTGACACCTCTAATCGTTAACTAACTGACTTAGACATACACAACCAAATATATTACTAGTATGCTCAATGATCACAATCATGTGCAATCACACATCTATGTATAACCACAATAATGTGTTATGTGTCGCCTCCTCTCCAAAAAACTCACAAAACTTTCATCTAGTGATCATCAAATCCACTTTTTAAACACCCAATAAACACTATTTTACTAATGATATAATTTATAAAAACCATGTAATCAATAGTAATAACTCATCAGTCTACACACACCATCTCTGCTCATCCACATCTGTCTGATATCTAATCACCACCACTTCGCCCTCTCACCGACACACCCCCTCACTTCCTACTTACTGTGAAAGATGTATCCACCGTCATACAAACCAAAAAAAAACACCCCTCTAGTACCATACTTGACCTGTCACACATACCTACAGTCATATAGTCCCTCAAAGTCATTGTCGTGAACCATGTGTGTGTCCTACAATGAGTCTCCTACCTGCCTCCTATTGTCATAGTAACCTGGTGAGTTTCTGTCTAATCTCCATCCAAAGCTCTGCTACCCCTAGAGTGTGTCCCCCTATGACACTCCTAGATGAAGATAACAGTAACATGATGCAGATCCAATAGATATCCGTGTTCACAGTTGCCAATAGACCACACTATTATCAGTCATTGAGACTCTCATGAACGACTATGTCCAGTCCGTCACTAGTGACACCCACCCAATCGTATCCCTCTCATGTCTCTCTCTAACTCATATAGTCAAGCTATTATTACCACTCCTGTGATGCAGTTACACTCCACCATCCAATTTGTTGTGTCAACGTCCACATTCTCTCTCGAGCTACTCTAGCCCCTATACAACAGTGACTATACTGAGTGTTCCTATGCCACACTGTGTTTTGAATGTACTGTGACTACATAGATCCCCTCACCTTCGTATCTCACAAACATTGACATCTCTTCTCAATACACTAGTGTATCTATAACATTCATAAATGTGTAGTCCCAAATACAAGTACTACTCAGCGACATCTCCCTCAACCTATATCCCGTTCTGTGTAATACTCTCAACTCACATTGCTCACTATCACCTACACTCGTACTATATTGTTATCCCAACAAATACTCACACTCCCAAGGTTGTCAGTCTCATCACTACATACGAACCACAATAATCAAAATGTCACCGATATGATATACAAATGTGCACTATGTAATCCAGCTGTGTGTAATATTAATCTAATCAAATCCTATAAATCTCCATACCACAACTACATAATAAACTATAACTACTGTACTCTATCTCACTCAGGCTAGATCTAATATTGTGTGCTAAGTCCTATATCCGACACGTCTCCCTTTCAGTCTCCTGCACCATTACAGAAATACTCCCATGTCAGCATCTTATCATTGACGCATTCTATGATAGTATTCAACCAATCGCGTACTCGTACAATAGTACTATCTCTAATTATTCGAATTGCTAGTAGATATGAGTAATCTCAATATCACCCAATCACAGCTCAGACATTCCATCCGATCAGCCTGAGGTCACTCAAATCCGTCTCGCTCCTGCTATTGTACTAATATTCTTAATTACATTCTATTATGAAGAACTGTGTATACCAATCCTATGTCTATGTCCTCATAGATATATACACAAAGCAAGAGAAGATAATCACTGTACGAACTCAATGACTGATCGTGTAATATTCAAGTGCGCATGTGTCAGTCTCTTTATTCTGTCTTATACTCAAGTTATAGTTACATGTAAAATAGACGTTTTTTTGCTATAGCATGACATACTCAATATGTGAGAATAAATGAACATCGTGTCTTGCACTTCGCCCTCATCTGTCATTTATTGCCTCATGTCAATACACTAGTATCCCTATCATCTGTATATCTCTGACTAAGTCATCTGTGTGTTGATAATCTAGATCATCGCTGAGAGTCGCTCACATCAGCCTTCCGTCTACTCTGCTCTGATATGCAATTGGAATATGTTAGATACACACTTGATCTCTATGAAACTCTAGATGTCTCATGTGTGTGTGTGACAAATGCGCTATTGTAAGGAGAGAGCCGTACAGGAGCAGTATCAAGTTGTAAAACACTATAAGCTCCCCCAGATACATGAGTCGTGCGGAGTCGCTCATAGGTCGTTCGACTATATGTGTCAGAGACTAACAGAGAGAGTGTGTAGTTCTGGAAGACGCCTACTTCTGTAGCTTGCGTCATAAGAAGTGTTGTATGAGAGATCAGAATGTGTAGGCTAAGTGTATGAGTTAGCAAAACTCACTTTCTCCACCCCCACATAATCCTTACTTTTCTTTTTCATTCTTCAACCCTTACTATACTTTACTTTCCTTATTATCACCTTGTTGGGTTTGTTCCAGTGATATGCTCTCTATCACAGTCTGGCATTCAACCCTTATAACTTTTTATCTCCATTTTAATCATACCTTAAGGATATTATCACTAACTATGTGGATACGCCCTGGGTTAGTAGATCACTCGTTGTTCTGGCTGGATCATGGATCTGAAACCTAAGCCTAACCGCCTTATATCTTCAAAATTTAATAAACATGGTCAGTCTTTTGGGACTTTCCCACTCATCAAACCCCATTCCCCACACACACAAACCCAAACATTTTGAAGATTTAAATCCAAAGAGTTAGGATTCCCCCACTACCACCTAATCACCCAAACCAACTAACTATTCCCCGATGTTTTTCATATCAACAAAGCTCCCCCTTAACATGTGCAATCGTTTATAGAGTACATGCTAGGTATGGAGTGCATTGAGTCTATTTTATTTGATCACTTCTGTCAATATTTATTAAGTCCGGGTTAATCACATTTTCTCCCCTTATCCAAAATGTTAATCCCTGATATTTTGGATGTGATATCAATTGATTACCAGGTGGTTTCCAGGGACACAAAATGAGATTGATAGCAGATTGGAACATGTTATTGCTCCCCCTCAACTTTTGAGGGTTTATAAGATGATGCCGAGTACAATTCTAGAGAGAGATATGTGTGTTTGCTCTCTCTCTCTCCTGAGCAAAGAAATTCTTGAAAAATTTGTCTCGAGCCACATCTGTTATAAGTCAACCAATAAGTCTACACTAATAATTGCTAATATTCACCAGATAGTGTGTTTACGAAAGATAGACCTTTTTTACAGATGACGAAACATCATCTATGATAAAATTATTTCCCATATGGTCCATTGTAGAAAGCCGTAGGTCACCCGTCATGGTCGAATTCCACGACAAATCTCTCCAAACTCCTCATTATTCCTCCATGTCTTTAGACTCATTGTCAACTCGCCTGGATCATGGCTCTCGCGTTATGCCTTGTCACGTTGCTCCAAAAGGGCTGTGGCATGTACTTCATTCTTATTCCCTTGAGGCGAGCATTAAGAACTGTTCTCCAACAGTTAGTTCTAGAGAGTATACCATCGTCTCATGAATCTTGTGGGTTAGTCAGATGCGCGACATCAATCGGTTCTTCTTGTCTTTATTCTCGTAGATGAATCCTCTTGGATAGGAAGTATGAGAGTATAAGGTACAGTGATGAGCTGTCTCAGATTTGATCTGTCGTATCGGGATAGAGAGTGCGATTAAGTTTCTTCTGATAACTTTCAAACCCAGTTGAAGATCTTCACACGTCGGCTGGATGTGACAACTCTTCGTAAACATTCGTAAGGAGACATTAATGCAATACGCTTCATTCACGCCTTAGATTAGTCACTTTTCCTTGCACAAGAAGAAGCAGCATATCTTCAATGTCTTGGATCCTTAGTCTGTGAAAGTCGCCTTCTTTGAACTTGTAGAGAGCATCTCATCATCCCTCGTACTGTAATCCAGGGTCAAGCTGTTATAATCATGCCATTCGACAATTTCAACCGTTGGACAGAATTATCGTCGAGGTTGAATAACGTCCAGCTGATGATTCCCTTAAGGTTGATATGCATATGAACTGGCGTTCAGAGTTTTTTGCCACCATATGCGAGATTCCCCAGAGGGTCGATTTGTCGTATTTGACGATCGTTTGATCTCCACATTGAGTTAGGCACAGCTAAGTCTTCTATCTCATTTGATATGTCCGTATCTGCAAGCCTTGTAGTCTTCCGTTACGGAAGTAGAGTACTTTCGGCTTGACACACCACCACCGTAGTATATTCCAGGTCGTATTGTTGAGTCAGTGATGAAATGGTATAACAGTAGACGCCTTGAGAATTTGGATACTTATCGGTAGTGGCTGTCGCAGATCTATGCGGATCTCGCGCGCGATCACTTTCAGGGTTGATTCCGTTCAGTCAAACTCTTGCAAGTGCCTATTCTCATCAGCTGCAAATGTTAGATCACACTCGCTAGCAATTAGCGTGTTAGAGTTCTATGAACCATTTAGCGGGTTCAGCACAAAAGCGGAGAAGCCAAATGTGAACTCGGTTTCGTTCTCAAACGACTCTCTGGGTCTTGTTTGTGCCAGATGCTACCCCAAGCGTTGGAAGTTTCATGAACCGGCAGGAACGACGTATTCCATGCTATGATCAGGAGAAGGTAGGTCCGTTGGTTTTTTAAACCAATCAGAAGATGTTGGTCTCTTCTTCTGCTTGTTCCATCTTGGGAACATCAATCGCGAACTCACTGGTCTGCTGGTCTTTTAAAAGACTCTGTAGTGCTGCATAGCATCCCATACTAGGAGCGGATTGGCTAGCAGATTTCGTTGTGAGTCTTAGGATCCTGGTACTGGTAGTCTTTACCTGCTGTCTGGGTTGTCGGTTTCTTGGAGCACTGGTAGAAAAAGGGTTCCTTTCATGACCTTCTTTATTTTGACTTCCGGTCATGTTCTCCATGCGGAGGGTTCTTCATCTTCATCTGCCCACATCTCTAGGTCTTTTAATTTATGTCAGTATCGCATATATGTATCTAACAAGATTATTGTCACAGCTTCTTACGTCTCATCTTAAAACCTAATGTAGAGCTGTCTCTGAATGTCTAGACCTGTAGATAGAGTTTGTTAGCTTGCATCTTGTCAATTAGATCTTTGTTAAGCTTAAATTCTGACTGATTTGCAGCTACAGCTATGAGATGTGTTGGCTTTCTTGATCGATCGCACACCAGAACCTCAGCAACTCGAGTTGATCTTCGGTTACGAACTTTTTCGACTTTTGAATAATCTTGGAGACTTCCTTTTTGACTTGTTCTTGATGATTTTCTTCATTAGCCGTATCAAATTGTCCTTCAAGGATATTGTTGATTTGCAGTAGTGGACTCTTCTCGATATTCTGTCATACTTCAATTGGACTGCCCGTCCACTGCTATCCTGCATTTTATTCGCTTAGTATACTGATCAACGGTGCTAGGAATAAGAGGTGACAGCGATTGTCCAAGCATATATGATTGGTTATCAAAGCCAAACATACGAGGCAAAGTTGGGAGTTTTGTAGTAAGGAGCTTGTGTAGTAGTCAGTATCTAAGGTTTGTCATGAATTGGTGGTTGTTGTGTTTGAATGACGATAGGATGCGGTGTTGGAGGGCGATTGATTTGTGCAGTAAAGGATGGCTCCATGATGGCTGCAACAGAAGTATCAATGAGAGAAGTGGCTTCAGTATGTTGTCGAAAAATATCATCAACACCAGTATCTTGGTTTGGATTTCAGCATGTTGGTAGGGACGATATCCAGAAGATACAGACGAAGATCGTGTTGTTGACCATAGGGATTAACCGATGGTCCCCAGTTAGGTACAAGAGTGTCTTAAACATCTGTCATTACTTTATCTCTTCATCAAGATCGGTTATTGGTATCTTTGGACTGCCTCATTATCTTGATCTTTTCTTCTGTAGCATGACGTCATCCGAACGCACGCAGCAGACGCTTGCATCATTTCGCTCCTTCAACGTCATTGTCACTATCTTCCTCATCCGATGATGAAATAATAGAATCATCTCATGCAGTTTCCTCTTAATGTATTTATTTCCCATCCCCATCATGTGTTTGTGAGTTTGGGATGTACAAAAATCATCACCATCATTTCGACTCGATTCAGTCATTTCTTCATCTGTCATCAATCTTCAGATTTCTTAACATCGTCTATGTGCACTCGCTTCATCTTCTTGATCATTTCAATCATCGCGCGATGGTCATCATGCATCTCTTTCTTCACCTGGGTAAGTCTCATGAACGTCATGTTTCTTGCGATCTTCATCATCTTGATCTTGCTCATCATCTCTTGATCATCGTCGCTTGATTTCAAGAGATATCATCATTCTGAGTCATAATTAGGAGCATCGGGAACCCACCTGCGTGCCCTAACCCCACCATCTTCCTTCATCTGCTCCAGATGACACGAGCATAAGAGCTTTGATACTTTATGAGTTTCTTTGCGGTTTTATGACTATTTTGCTCGCGCGCGCTCAGCGCTCTGTCAAATCTCCTCAGAGATATTTATCCAGCTCTGTAGTCTTTTGTTGCGCGCTCCTTTTCCTGACTTCTTTTTCTTGGGGGCAGCTCGGCGCTGCGCTTCAGATTTTATGGATTGCAGTATGTATTAGCTTTCTTCTTGCTTCCTTTTGTCTTAGGAAGAATTGTTCCTGTCTCTAGCCATAGCATAGTATCTATTTGTTTGATATGTCTGTGTGTGGAGGATGTCTCGCGTTTGGTAAGGCCTACTGGCCGATAGATAGCCCCGTACACTGAAGTCAGCTTCATTCCTTGAGATGACATTAATTGTAGTGAACATTTGGTCATCTCTGGCATAGTGCCCAATTGACCTTGTGTTTCTTCTAGGAATTGATGGATCTTTGTTCCATGATCATAGTTGAGACTAATTTGAGGTGACGAGGATAGTACATCGCACTGCCCTTCTCTTGTACTTTTGTTCTCAATCTTGAAAATGAAGTCCCGCACACAGAAGATTATGCATAATCAACGTTCTTCTTTTTGTTCATACCCCACAAGATTGGAGCTTGTGAGGGAGACGGAGTCTGAATCATATGATTGGCTAGTACCGCTGAGACATTTGTTGATTCAGCAGCAAAATGATCTCCACGGGTTGATGCAGTTTATTGACAATTAAGTCAGTGTGCCTCCACATATATCCTAAGAATGTCCAAAGACTAGCTAGAAAGATGAGGATCTCCTTCTCAAGAGGTGGTTCTACAAACTTCTTATTACCGACTCTAGGGCAAATTTGAAGAATGTCCCTGAATTGCTCAAGACCGATGATGTGCTTCTTGTTATTATCTTGAATCAGTCCGATCAGATTATGAACATTATAAAAAAAAAAGAAACCCCCCCCCCCACCCCCCCCCACCCACCCAACCCGAAGCCCCAGAATTCCTGCATATAGATCTCCTGGGAGCATCTGCACAGTGATCTTGAAAGCTTTGTAGTAAGGTTTGATCTTTAGCACATCATAGACGAAAAACAAAAAATACTTGAAGGTTGCTTCTTTGATTGTGACATCCGAACTTAGCGAAGATTGCATTTTTCCAATCCTAAGACACGGTCCCCCGGTGTCAGCAGGAGCACCAATGCATCATCCTAAAGCAATCTGATCTGCTATTGACCTAAGTGCCATGAGTATGTTTAAGAAAGAGTGAGTGAGTTCTTATAGAACACAATCATTCTTCATGAGCAAACGTTTATGACTTTTAGCACTTTTGAAGACAATCTACGTAGATAGACAAATAGAGTAGTAAGAACAAAGGCACCTTATCCTAACAATTAAGTCGCATTTTAGTTACTTGGTTTTGTTCCAAGCTTTTATCGTCTATTTTAACTTAGTGATTTGTTGAATTTTAATCTTAATAAAATTGGATCTAAAGTGGTTATGTCAAAAAATTGGTCAAGTAGTTGGCAACTTTACTAGTTTGGTCCTCAAAAGTACCTGATCGGTTTTTCACAAATTACTACGCTCGTTCTATCCTTTATTAGAAGCACTCGTTCGGTCACTCTATAAGCATTACCTCGTTCGATCCCTTTTTAAAAATCTACTCGTGGTCGATCCTTTCTAGGAATCACTTGTTCGAACCATACATGGTTTCACTCGTTCGATTCACAAAGGTTCTCACTCGTCGATCCAGTCAAAAAGATATCGTTCGACTCCCTTTCTAAAAATTCACTTCGTTCGATCCTTTCTAGGAATCACTCGTTTCGATCCATACTGGTTCACTCGTTCGATCCTTTTAAAAATCACTCGTTCGATCCTTTCAAGGAATCACTCGTTCGATTCCTTTCAAGGAATCACTCGTTCGATCCCCTTTTTTAAAAATCACTCTTTCGATCAACACATATAAACACTCGTTCGATCTTAGTCAAATGGTCGCTCGTTCGAGCCTTTCTAAGCAACACTCGGTTTCTCGATAACAATATAAACACTCGTTCGATCAAAAAATTTAAACACTCGTTCGGGGGGAAATTTCCTCAATATACATTGTAGAACTCGTTCGATCCTCACTCGTTCGATCCTCACACTTATTTGTTTGGTCCATATGATTTATACTCGATCGATGTCGAACATTTGTGCAATATCGACTCCTAAATAGCTATTTTCTCATTAAGCAATCATATCGTACATCCACTAGTATCTTTTTCTTTATATTGCTTTACTTATTCGCACTATTACACTAGATTTTCGATTACAAACTTTTCAATATCACATTCATTGTAACGCAATCAATTGATTCAAACTAGGGTCTACCTGATGCATTTATTATTTCTAAAACTACAAAAGCCTGCACTAACAATTACATTGTTTTGCATCCATTTTGTTGATTTGGACGACCTGTGTATTTGTAATTAGCGGCTGTTGTGAGTGATAGAATGATGATAACAACAATTCGCGGGATTCGAGTTGATTAGATTGATGAAGATCAGTGGTTAAAGTTTATACTTAGTTTTGAAAAGGAATTGATTCCGCTAGATGGAGGTATTGTTTCGAGGTATGGTGTTCTTTTGTGTGAGGTTGCGTGTGTATTTTGAGTGTGTGTTGAGTTTGTTTATTGAGTGTGTGTTGTGTTTGTGTACAGTTGTTCGCCACAACCTCTCACCATTATGACAGTTAACATCCCCCCACCCTCTCCCCTCCCCACCCCCTACTGACACCTCACACCCCCCCCCTAGATACCCCAGCCAAACACCCTTTCCCCCCCCCACCACTGATTCCCCCTCCCACCGATCAGATAGAGAGTCTAATTTGAACTGAGAAAAGGTTTTTCCAGTTCTCTCCTGATGCCATTTGAGATGCTTTTCGCAACAGTTCCTCTGTGATATGGAGTTTTGAGCTTTACACCGTGTAACATCTCATCTACTATGCGATTCGCTAATTGCGAATTTTTGAACACTCAAGCTAAGCTATAATGGAACTTATCAGCTTTTACAAATAAGGATAACTTTAATGTATTAACGGAATTTTCGGTTTAGTAACCATTATGTGTAGCGATTTCAGCTATGTGGGGTGTGCTTGATTTTGAGCAATGATATTCTTCTTCTCGAGGTGGTCCACATATAATGTTGATATGATCTTGTAGCATTTACATTACCTAAAACCTTAGACACACTTAATTGCTGGTCTTTATATGATGAAGTGCCACAGATATAGCATCCTTATTTGCTGATTATGGAATCGATCTTAGGGATTTTAGACAATGCGGTAAGCTTGTTTAAACCCTAGTCATAAAGACTTACCACTTACATCAAACATTGCGATGTTTATATACCTAGTGATTTTCAGACCAACTATCCAATGTGGTATGAGTAACTGTTATTGTTGAGATTATTCTAGGATCTCGCAGATGCTAGTCCAACACGATCAACAAACAATTGGTCAATATCCTAATTAACTAGTTAAGACCGAAGTGTGATTCTAGTCATAGATATGTGAAGGTAATATTTTTAGATAACTATGATATGCCGGAGGATGTATTAAATTATGCGATCCAGACTCTAGTAGTTTACTATTCGTGAGTCCGGATTTAAACGCAGTGTAGACAGTGGGAATGGTTACATTAGCATATCACAAAAGCGCGTAAACAAGTTGTTTGTGGAGTGTAAACATACTAACTATGATGAATTCGGGTTTTTTATTGTTACATTCGCGAGGATAGATTAAAGACTTGAGTACGACAACATGTAGATCTTTGTATAATCCCATTTTAAAACCCGAACCGGGAGTGTGCTTTGTTGTGTCCTAAAAAATACAAATTTAACTTTAAGCCAAGGTTAAAAACTAACTCTTTAACGAAAATTGATACCAATAAAAAGATTTTAGTGCAAGACGAAAGTCTATATGGATGTAATGGTGTCTCTCTGGAATTGGATAGTCGGTTGCATCGACCCTCTTCTGTTTTTTCTCTTCTATAAATCTGAGCTTTTATTTGTTTGTAATACGATCTAAATATTTAGCACACATAAAACTGTTTATTGCGTGTTTAGTCTTTTAGCATGTATGGGAGTACGGTTCGATACGGCGTATCCAATAATTAGTACAGCATTATTGGAGGTTTTTTATTTTGTGTAGGGACACGCTTGATTTTATTGTGTCTGGTATTTTAATTTCATTCCTTATTTCCAGTACAACGTTTTGGTTCTGTTCTGGAGGATACGGCGTATTGATCTGTTTTCCTTTTTTGAACTTTGGTGAGTGCACGATCGGTTTCGACGTTGCGTCCTTGATGGATACGGTGTATTTGGTCTTCTGTAATAGTAATCTTCATTAATATCGGTAGGGTTGACGACTTATTTGAGAGCCGGGTGCTATTTTGTGTCATTGGTCGCCATTGGTTTCTGCTATTCTCAAATATAAAGATTATGAAACAAGTCTTTGCATACTACACAAAAACGGTTAATAAATAGGATTTAAAGGATGCTATTGTAAATATAATATATAGTGTGTGGGGTGTGGTTGTCAGCAAATGAGCCCATTAGTAATCTTATTGGTGTCTATTGTCGTGCATTTAGAAGGGGTATATATTTGTTAGCAATTTGGTGAGGCGTGTCTAATTAAGCAAGTGATGTTTGAATCTTATTGGTTTGGGTAACTATTCCTTTTCCGCTATTTAAGGCGCCTGTGCGCCCCACTTGTGTTAGGACAAGGGTATACATTAGTTTACCTGACCCCACTTGAGTTTATACACCGTCCGTGTTTGTATAGATAAAACATTTTATATACGGTTAGGGATTTTGTTGAGAATGATGAAACTTCCCCTGATATATGAGCCGGAAGAATTCTCAAAGTTGCGTTTAGGAAGCTGCCAAGTTACTGTGTGGTATCCAGCCTTCTTGTCAGTTTCATGACTCATACACGTCATAGATCTTAGATTTTGTTATTTTCATCAACAATATGTCGTTCGTTATACTTTCGCAGAGGTCATACAATAAACCTGTTTAGGATCAACCTGTGTCATTCCTATCATTGGTACCTAAGAGGTGTAAATTTAAAACTAAACCTTAAACAAACAACAAATGTCAATATTGTGTAAACTGCCAAAATCCACAACATTCAATCGCCTTGTTATTGCAGAACATAACCCAAAAGTTATTCACAAGTGCAATAAAACCTAAATACTTCACCGTCATACTCCCACAATACGCTACATTACAATCTCGGCTACGTTGTATTAATTGTCTAGGAATATTGACGACAGTAGATTCAAATTGAATATAACAATCTGGTTATGACTCACGGTCCTCCAAACGTCCCCCTCCCTACACCTCCCATCCACAAAAAAAAGTTAGACTTGTCTTTCCCCCCGCCGTTGACCTCTTCATCGTGATTCATTCATATACCTACATTTCGCCCCCCCCTATGTTCAGCAACCCCCTTCTTATTATAGCTCATTCTATCTGTCCTTCGCAGTTCGAACTGTAATTATCGGTCTCTAACTCATTCTCAAATAATATCTTCCTTTTGTAGCACCCCATTATGCTAGTTTGGTTATGCTTGCGAGTTATATCCATTCGTATCATCTCTTTCTCTCTCTTTACCTTTCAGTTTATCGCAGTGGGGAGGTGTTGTCACTGGCAAGATTGTACAATTTGTTTGAGGGGCGGAGTTTTTGTCTCTATTTTTTTGCTATTTGTATGTTTTAATCCTAGCATGATTTGTCGCTTGGTTCACGCTCACTTCTGGGAAGTTACTCCAATCATTTCCATTGTGTAAAATGGTATTCATTTCATCATAAAACATCCGCCTTAGCTAACAATCTCCATCAATCATCAAACGTAACGGTTCTCCCCCACAATACTCACTCCGCCAATCTCTTGTCATCACCAATTACCGCTTCCCTAATAACCACCTTTCTGCATAGTTATATCCCACACCCAAGTTTTCCCACACAAAAAACTACGACCACTATCTATGTAATGTTCTACAAACATGATCCCTTTGCGACCAACTCATCTTTCATCATGTCATATACGAAATAATGACTGTGAAACTCTTGATGTCCCACCCCAATGTCCCACCCCCTACTTCGCCTGTCCCAATTCCCATATTACCCTCACCCACATTTCAAGTCATTAAAACTATACTTATATTCCTGAGTACTAGCGGTATTTTCTTATCTGAGTCCGAAATATTTAAGGGGTACTCACTCAATCTTCCCCGTACTTCACTAACATTCCTAGAACTAACAACCATCAAATAACCTTCACCAACCTCACACATTATGTCATTCACAAATCTCCGTTATTTCTCTTACGTGCAAAACGGTTCATCATAATAAACGATTAATATCCTGTAAACTCCATTTAAAATGGGTCTATAATGATCTAGATGATGGGAATGGACCGCATAGAGGTTTCGTGTGGTCCGGTGTGAAGAGAATCGTGCTCTGAGTATATCTTGTGTCGTTTGAAGTACTCATCTCTCTAGATGTGGCTTTCTCTTGTGTGTAGTGTTTGAGACTATGTGTGCGCTAGACTCTTGATTGATGATGATGTTTGTCGACTCATGTTTGTGTGATCTTGTCTATAGGTTTAAAGACGTTGTACTCGCAGAAGATGTGTAAGATACTGTCCATATTGCTTTGATCCAGACATGTTCGTGTACTCAGATACTTTGTTGCTTAGTTTGCTCTCTATTCACTAATTTTACGCATGTAATCGTAAGGTTAAGTTACGCAGACAGGCGGTAAATAGCTCTGTAATGACACGACGCTAAGAGCTCCACAAGGCTCAACTCTATCGTGGTAAATCGACTCTGTGTGTTCTGCTCTCTCGCGCTAGTTTTGTGTACATGTAAGTTTGTGATGATATGATAACCTCAAAGAAGAGATTAAGAGACGATTTCTCGACGCGTTACTGTCCCTGTGCGCGAGTGACAATTGATGCGCACAGCATTAATCGACTCGCATAGTTGGACAAGTGGACTACTAGAGTATAAATTGCCATTAAGCAGTAAGTTGGTAAAGTCTCTATGAGCTAGGGTTTAACAAGATCACCATTGCTTTAATCCCTAAGATAGATTATAATCAGCAAATAAGGATGCTTTATGCGGATGCTTTAATTGTGACATAATTAATGTGTTTAGGTCTTAGGATGAAGTCCTGCCTAAGTCTAAGAATGATATGCCTCTTCGAGATAAGTAATCATTGCACTGAATAAACAATCCAACTTCTAATCGGATTAATAATGGCTAATACAGTTTTCTATTATAAGGTTTGACTGCTCTTTTATCTTCTGTTAATTTGCTTGCATGGATTAAAGTGTCTTGAATTAATTGTAGTCACCAACCAAACCCGTACTAGTCTCTCAGGCTGAAACCCCCCTCTTTTACCTGTTAGAATTATGATTAGAACTAACATATGATTAGCATAGGTTTAACTTAGATTAGAATTAACTTAGATTAGTAAACCACAATATTAATAAATTGAGAGATTTAACCTCGCTTCAAGTGTTCGACACCCTACTTACCACGAATCTACCACTGACCGGGTACACTTCCCGTTAAAGTGTTGTTTTTGGTTAAGTCGGCAAAATATAAATTTAAAACTTGAATCATAAAATATACACCACACAACGACACATCAAGTTTTTGGCACCGTTACCGGGGAGTGAAATTTAATCTTGATTTTTATTTTTTATTTTGGTTTTTAACATTAGATCTAACCCTTAGGAGTAGTGTTAATTAGATTAGTGTATATTCTTGTATATTCTGTATATTTTGTATATATGTTAGTTTAATTGTTTGCTTGTATATTTGTGTGTTTAATTTAATTGTTTTCCTAATACACTGTTCTGGTCGATAACTCAATACGGCATATCCACTTCCATCGGATACGGCGTATCCACTTCCATCAGATACGGCCTATCCAACTTTCTATCCAATACAACGTATTCATTTAATTGATTAATACGGCATATTCACTTCTATTGAATACGACGTATCGATCATTTGCAACAGAATCATAATCTTAGTTTCCATATTTGATTTCCGTGCTAAAATTTTTTCTATCCTAAAGAGCCTATCCTACTGATTGTTTACCCCTTGTTTTAGGTAGTGCATGACAAGGAGTTCAACAAATGAACTATTCACACCTTTCAAGGATTCGGAACGAGAATTTCGATCATCTAGGAAGCACTTCAAGACACTAAGTCTTGACGAATTGAGATCGCCTGATTTTAATTTATTTTCTGACCAAGAATACTCAGAGGAAGAAGTTGCAGAAACAATGGAAAAAACTATGGAGCAATACATGAGCAAGACCCGAGCTGACTATGGATCGGGGGTTGCTAGGCCCAAAATTAAAGACAAGGATAACTTTAAACTAAAAGGCCAATTTCTTAAGGAACTACGTACTAACACATTCAACAGTTCAGATCATGAAGATGCGAATGAACACATTGAGAAATTTTTTGAGATCGTCGATCTATTCCACATTCTAAATATTACTATAAACCAAGTGATGCTTAGAGCATTCCCTATGTCCTTAACTAGAGTCGCAAGCCGTTGGCTAAGAAACAAACCAACTGGTTCAATTACAACTTAGGATGGTCTTAAAATAAAGTTTTTGAACAAATATTGTCCACCTGCTCGAACTGCAAAGAAAATGGAGGAAATCAACAACTTTCAGCAAGAACCTGATGAAAACCATTACCAAGCATGGGAGCTATTTAAAGAACTCTTGATGAAGTGTCCTCAACACTATTTAATGGAGATGCAGGAGGTAATCTTGTTCTATAATGGATTAGGAATTCCTACTCGACAGATTCTTAATTCAAGAGGTGCAATACCATCTAAGACTGCTGCTGATGCAAAGGTAGCCATCCAAGAAATGGCTGAATACTCTCAAAAATGACATAATAGAACATCTAGGTTAAGAAGTACTGAAACTTCTGACGGATTGGCATCTATACAAGCACAACTCAATAATCTAGGAAGAGAGATCAAGAAAGTGAATACAAAAGTCTATGCTGCTCAAGTTGGATGCGAACAATGCAAAGGACCCCCTTACACCAAAGATTGCCCACTCAAAGAAGAAGTGAAAACCCTAGAAGAAGCTTACTACATGTAATTTGGTAGACCTTTCCAAGGAGGAGGATATAGAGCAGTAGCTTAGGGATTCTATCAAAGGAACAAGGCGAATCCTTCATACCAAGAAAAAAGGCAATCTATGAAAGATACCTTGAGCAAGTTTATGAGTGAATCGGCAAAGAGACAAGAAGAAAACTCCAATTTGATTAAAGAAATCCAAGCTTTGACGGATGCTGTCATTTAAAACCAAGGAGCATCGATTAAAACATTGGAGATTCAAATCGGGAAAATGAGCAAGGTTCTACAGGAAAGAGGATTTAGAAGTCTACCTAGCTCTACTAAAGCGAGCCCGAGAGATCAAGTCAAATCGATCTCGACTACTATTGAAGTTGATTCATACCCGATACGCCGTATTGGATCCAACCAATACGCCATATCCACTGGTTCATGCCCGATCTCGGACATATTGTTCTTCCATATACGCCGATATCACTCGGACAACCGTACACTGATGTACGAGACAAGACTAATGACGATTTCATTTCCAATTCGTTTGAATGGTTACTACTGTGAAGAAAAGAAGGGATCATATGGACCACAATTCTCAGAAGTTTACTCTGAAGCTTCACATATCAATAATTCCATACCCAGAAAGGAGAAAGACCCAGGGAGTTTCACTTTACCTTCCTTTATTAATAATGTATGCTTTGATAATGCCCTTGTTGACTTAGGAGCTAGCGTTAGTGTTATGCCTCTCTCGACCTACCTTAACTTAAGATTAGGCAAAATAGCTCACACTAAGTTAACAGTTGAATTAGCAGATAAGACAGTGAAATATCCAAAAGGAATAGCTGAAAACGTACTAGTAGGAATTGGTAAATTTACTTTCCCAGTAGACTTTATAATTCTAGATATGCTCGAGGATATCAAAGTGCCCTTGATCTTTGAAAGACCATTTTTGTCTACCGCCCGTGCTAAGATTGATGTTTACAAAAGAAAGATTACTTTAAGGGTCAGGGAAGAAAGCATTGTTTTCACAAGTGTTAAACCTGCTAGTAGTTTAATTAAGAGGGTTTACATGCTAAGTTTGAGAGAAAGAATGGAACTTGATTTAGAAGCTAGGCTTATGGGAGAGACTTTGGTGTTAAATAGATCATTAGACCCTTTATTGGAAGATTAAATTGAATTAAATGATCTAAATGAACCATTTGAGCTTAGGAAAAATCAAGGTGGTGATTTAATGCCCACCATTGAGGAAGGTGGGGTAATTGAGGAATTTAGAACTAGGGATGATGAACTCGATTTTGGAATTAATGATTACCCTAGTTATTGCGACTATGATAAAAAGATCCATATAGATTGTGCTCACAACTTAAAGTTTTCATGCATGATAGGATTTTAATTTACACATGCTAACTTCTTCCCATTGTTGTATGTCAATGTAATGTCCAAAAAGTTTCATAATTCTATAATGAAAGAGAAGATGGTGTACAAAGGGAATAATGTTGTAGGAGCTTTAATGAGTGTGCCTATTTTTGTTGAAACCTTTTCTGTTGTGACAGATTTTGCAGTTTTAGAAAATATGGATGCTTATCGTGATGAAGGAATGGGTGATGTTATTTTTGGCAAACCATTTTTAAGAGAAGTTGGGATTAATACAAGACGGTTCAAATGGATGATTACCATTTACAATGGTGATGATGAAGTAACTTACCAAATGATGCGATCACATCCGAGGTTTAAACACCATACTAATGAGCAATGCAACAAAATTCCACCATTACTGAAGGTAAGTGAGAAAGATGAGGTGAATGGAATCTTACATGCATACCAAAAGTTAAAGGGGTTCTATAAAGGAGTATTGAATTTAGGACCCGATTACATTCGTAGGATGAGGATGATAGAAGAAGGATCACCGCGGGCACATTAGTGTGCATGAGATGGATGAAGAGAGAAGCTGAAGATAATTCTAACTTAAAGACTTCGCTATAAACAAAAGTGCTTCCCGAGAGACAACCCGTAGTGTTATTTAATTTTATCGAGTCTGTCTTCCTCAGTCATCATTACGGCGTATTCCACTCCATACCATACTGCGTATTTGATTGTCTCGAGGTTATCAGTTCTTTTACATTTTTGTGGCACTTTAAAAATTATTGTAAGTTATGTCATACGGCGTATTCATGCACATGATACAGGCGATATTCACCAAAATCGATCATATTTAATGTGTTTGTTTTGTTTAAATTAACTGTTGGTACCCCAAGATAGGTAAATTACAATTTTTTTCTTATATTTTATGCAGGACCTCGTGAAAAGAAATATCGACGAATGTCGGTGAAGGATCTACAATCTGGAAATCTGGAAAGTGTTGGAGTCTTGCTAATAAACTCAACATGGAGAATCTACATAGCAAATATCAGGGGAGTTTCTTATTCTAATTCTTTTTAATTCCCGTATTTAATGTTATATCTATACAACGAGGACGTTGTATAATTCAAATGCAGGGGATGGACTTAGAAAATGTTGTTTACTTGTCCTAATTTTCACACTAAAATGCTTAAATTATGCTCAAATTTAATTTTTTTCAAGCATACTTTTGTGAAATTACTTGATACATAACCCGCACACAATAACCCTTGTTAGATATTGTGAGGATTTAACCTTATCCGTTTCCAAATGTTTACCCAAATTCCACAAAATATGAGTGTGCCGGTGATGTAGTAGACTTTAGAACTTGGCTTGGTATATCTATTCGAGACCGCAGTGATAAGTACTATGGATTTAGATGGAGTAACTTGTTTAAATTGGTAAATTTTAGGATTACACCCAAATCGCCTTTACATGTTGCTTATTAACTAACTACACCAGTTAGTTAACCCCCATATAAACCCTTTGTTTACTCTCACTTTAAGAGTAAGATACCCCTAGAACAACCCGTAGAGCCAATCCTTTAGGAACTACACCAATTATTTGTTTCGTTACACCTTTACACCTTAGCCTACCCTGTTAGATTAAGTTTATTTTACAGTTGCTAGTTGCTTAAAGTGTAAAGTTTGTATTTCCCGAGTCTTGTGTCAAAATTTTCTATCTTTGGTACGGTTGGAAGAAATTTGCACATCGCAAATGGGAATGTATATTATAGTCAAAACTCATGTATTTTTACTACCATCGCAATTAATGGTACGTCCGAAGAATGAAGAATTATCGAAGGAATTATCCAAAATTATTATGATCGTGAAGATGGTGAAACTACACTGAGTTTCATTGTATAGCGTTAGCAAAAAAATCGAAAAAATTAGAAAAATCGCAACAAAAAAGAGAAGGAAAGTTTGAAGATAATCGTTTTGCAACTACCAAAGGAATTACACGAAGGATCGATTATTCGTTGATACAAATCGATGATGTAGAGTATTTTATAAAGTGGAAGATATCGCCACTTACCTTGTAAAGTATGTAAAGTATGTGATAATTAAGAAGTTAACCGTTACGGGAACGCCAACTTAGGTTGTTGTTTTTGATCTATGATCAAGACATTGTAAATAGTTGTATCTTTTCATGGTAACAGTCGGGAACAAAGTGTCTAGCAACTTATATTTTAAACTTGATCTATTTGTTTCTTAATTTTTATTTAACAACAATTTATTTCCCTTTCCTAATCATTAACCATGGGTTTTACATGAATGAGGATGTGATCGAGCATGCATGTCTATTCCGTCATTACGGCCATGTATGCATGTCTCAGCTGCCTTGTTGGTTTATTACTATTGGTGAAAGTTAGAAGATCCATACCCTATATTACTCGACTAGTCCTACTCTTTAGCTTATTCGAGGTGGGAGTGAGCAGTCACATGTGTCTATCCCGTTGTTACGGGTGTGTATGTGTGGTCTTTGTCGCCTTCCTAGAAGATTGGTATCGATAAAGATTAGTCAGAGTAATCAACCCTAAGCCTTATCTTATAAACTCACATTTACCTTTATAAACTTGTTACTCCTTAGCTTTAGCGGTGGAGATGTGTATCCTTGCCAAGATTATGTTAGAATACTCGTTACGACCGAGCAATTAAGCAAATTAGTTACATGTTACCACATAGATTAGTTGAGTGATTTGAGTATTTTCATCTTCCTATTTCGTGAGGTGTTTGGTTGTGTACTTGTAATAGATCAAATAAATGCTTTAACGAAAAATATCTTTAGGGATACATATTTTATAAACTTCTAAAGGCTACTTGAGGACAAGTAGGATTCAAGTGGGGGATATTTGATGACATCAAATAACGTCTATTTTATAGCATCATTTATCCTATGTAATTAACCCATTTTGTATAATTATTGCAAAGAATTGTTACTTAATCATTTATATTTGAGAATTGCAGTAATTACGGAGTACTTGGTGAATATTAGCAAAAGGCGCACATTCTGGAGCTTAAACAAAGATATTTTGAAAATTACTATTCTAAAGACCAATACGCCGTATCCATCAAGGAAGATACGACGTATCTGTGGCTGCACTCACCAAAGACCACGAAGGAAACAAGTTCAATACGTCGTATCCAGTGAAGACCAATACGCCCTATTGGAGATATAGTATGTGAATATTCTGGAAGATATCAAACGTGATCCCTACTCCAAGAAACCTTAATACACCGTATCCAATACCTTGGATACGCCGTATCGACACCGACTCCAAACCGTATAAATATAAAACTCAAAAACAAGTTTTAAGTATGTTGAATCATATTCTGGATACCTAAACCACAAAAGTTAATTTTCAGAGGAGAAAAAGAGTAGAAGAGGTCTTGCAACGCATTCCAATCCATAGGAGACAACGTGTAATTTCTTATACTTTTGTAATCGTTCAATTTTTGGTATCATTCGTTAACTCGGTTAGTTTACCTTGGCTAAGCCATTACTCTCGCATTAATTATGATGTTTGAAGGCTAATACCTTCGGGTATTAGCCATTATTATGAAGATCTGAATGTTTGGTTTTGTTTATATCTCGATTTCTTAATTTATCATTGTATGCTTGTTTATGTTTATCAATATACTTGTTTACGTGCTTTTGTATGCGACCTATCATTCAACTGGACCTAGTGATACGGACCAAGTAATCTAGATGTCGGATAGCTCTCCATATAGTAATTTATACATCTAGAATCATAGGATCACAAGTATTGTCCTTCTAAAATCGTGCTAAGGATACGCTTCTGGCTTAACTAGTTAACGGAAATTGCCTTTGGTTTATTGAACATGTTGACTAGTAGGTGAATCTAGATAATTCAACAAATAATGTTCTGATTCCATTGGATAGTTGGACAAGTGGACTACTAGAGTATAAATTTCCATTAAGCAGTAAGTGGGTAAAGTCTCTATGAGCTAGGGTTTAACAAGATCACCATTGCTTTAATCCCCAAGATAGATTATAATCAGCAAATAAGGATGCTTTATGCGGATTAGGATTAGGATTAGAACTAACATAGGATTAGCATAGGTTTGACTTAGATTAGAATTAACTTAGATTAGTAAACCAAAATTTCAATAAATTGAGATATTTAACCTCACTTCAAGTGTTCGACACCCTACTTACCACGAATCTACCACCGACCAGGTACACTGCCCATTAAAGTGATGTTTTTGGTTAAGTCGGCAAAATATAAATTTAAAAATTGAACCATAAAAATATACACCACACAACGACACATCAGCCTCCAAAGTTGATGAGAAAAATGATTTGTCAAAAATAGTCACTCCTCATTATTTGCCTAAAGTTAGAGAATCTGCTCCTGCAAAACCTCATCATGTGAATGCACCTAGCTCTTATTGGAATAGTAAAAAAGAATCATATGGTTCTAATGATATGGCTCATACTTACTTTCTAGAGGAAGGTTGGAAAAAGACACAAGACAGAAATAGGATTCCTAATCCTAGGGATATGGCCTCCTAGAACACACCACACTCCTAATGCTTATACACCAAAACCTAGGAACATATCTAGGTGTTTGCATGTATCTAAGAGTAGTTGTGTACCATCAAATGTTGTACCTCTAGTAGATCACTATAGGAAGTCTAGTTCCTTTTTGGACTCCAAACACTTTGTTTGTTCAACTTGTCAGGATTGTGTCTTTAATGCAAATCATAATGCATGTGTAACCAAATTCCTTAATAAAGTCAACTCGCGTGCTAGGAAACTATCTCATAAGACAACAACACATTACAAACCCGTAGAGAAAACAAGTAATACAAAGAAATCACTAGGACATATCCCAACATGACATATGTTTTCAACCATTAAGTCTTCCGCTGTGCAAAAGAAAACAAACAATCCTAGATCTTGTCTTAGGTGGAAACCAACGGGTAGAGTGTTTAAAACTGTTGGCCTAAGATGGATTCCAACGGGAAAAATACTCACCCCTAGCACAACCAAGGTTGACAGAAAACCCCAAAATGGTTTAAATGCATATATTACTAACTTCTATGAATGCGAACAAACTCTTCATGTTAGTGCATGTATTCCTAACGTAAGTGCAGGTACATTTCTCAATCCTACAAAGAAAAGACTCAGAGTTTTTTTATGAAAAAAAATGATATATCAAAACCCGGGGTTCAAGGTATTTACATATGATGAACAAGAACGATGGCGTCTGCAGACAACACTTCAGGCCCCGCTCCTCAAAGAAAAGAAAAGTGTATGATTTAGTGCACTTTATCTTCAAAAGAAGAGAAATCTTTTTGTATCCTATGTATATACTATAAATTAGAAAAACACAACAAGATTTTCTAATTCTTATAAAATTTTACAAAATACAAAAATATATAATTAGAAAAACACAAAAATGTGTACTTTGATGACATGTCTTCTAGTATTGATAATATTTACGACCCTAGAAATGTCATTCAATAATGACACTTGATTGTAAATAAAGTTCGAGCGGAAGTTGTATATATCTTTCAAAACATGTCATATGGCTTATAGTTATTTCTGACTGTGACCCAGTCATCATCTTAAAGGCAAGTATATCGTCAAAAAGATAACTTGACCTCTCAATAGGAATTAATTTTCTCGGGCATGGTTTACTTTATGACCATGCAAAGGTTTGTGCTTAATTTGCAACACAACCCGTGCTTTCTTTCAAATAAGTGTACGTTTCAGTGCATTTATTTCTCAAAATAAGAGAAATCTTATTTTTATTGGTAAAAAGTTGTCTTCACAATGAATCAGTGTTTTCAATAATCACAAAAAGATTTTCAAAGATAATTCGACCACTCAAACAATGACAACAACTCTTTAAATAGAAAACGAGTCATTATTTGAGGGGGAGAAAACGTCATCAAATAATCTTTTAAAATAGTCTTTCAAAATAAGTCACGGAATAAACGGATAAAGTTTTTGAAAATGACGGATCACAATTTTAAGGGGAGTTAATTTATATTAACTATAAGAGCTTTAGATGTCATTTGTTTCAAACTTTAGGGACTTATTTTCACTTTAAGACTTAGTGAATTCAGTCTTTAAACTACATTCGGTCAATGTTGCCAACACTTCATTGTAGTAAAAGACTTAGAAATGTTTGGAAATAATCACATAGTTCTAAAAGCCTTGAAGTTGATTCTCATAGAATAGATTTAAGCGTATTAATTCTTCAAACACGATCTCAAGTATATGTGAGTACAAGGTTTTGCTGATTCCAAGATATCAAAACCAGCAAGGGGAAAGGAGTAGATACACTAGAACGTACAACAAGTACACATGATAGAGTACATAGCCTTATTTCATTTTGGGCATTCCGGGAAGACAAATGTCATAACCGCAGAGAAAATCAATGTCTTAACTTGTTACTTTTGGGTGCACTATTTTATCCACATGGAGGAAGAGATATCTTGTTATTTTTAGTATGCATCATTTGAGATACCAGGGGGAAGTATTGTCAGAAGATTTATTCTAGCGTGAGAAAACTGGTTACTAATTTAACTAATGCTTCCTTTAATAGTTAATCACTAAGCTTATTATTAAAAAGGTAGAAATATTTGATAAAAGAGGTACACATAGGTATGATGATTCTTTTAGATAGTCAGTATCTTGTAGGAAGAAATGTCTACATCCGAGACTTAGTTGACTTAAGTGTTATCATTTCGACTACTTAAAGGGAATAATTGTGACATCCAAGACTTAGTTGACTTTAGTGTTACAATTTATATCATCACTATCATGTAAGGAGAAATGCGGACATCCAGGACTTAATTGACTTTGGTGTTACGGTTTTGAATTAATTGTGTACTTCAGATATTTGGGCTTCATACATCAAGTCTTCTTAATGCGGCTTTGTTGGGATCTGAGATTTGATGATTACAAAACTAAATATGCAAAATTGAAGAAAGATGAAACAACAAGGACTTAATGTGAAATATTAAGTTAGCTTCCTATGTAAGCTAGGTTTTCTTGTAAACCCTCTATATAAAGCGTCATAGGCGTCTGGTTTATGGCATCCATCATAGTTAGATCTCTCCAATGAGAGTCTAGACACACAAAAGAAAGCATGTGTATTATTAGTTAGCTTATTAGTTAGTTTATTAAATAGTTAGTGTAGCCTCAAGGATTATGAATCCTTGTTACAGTTCGTAACCATTTATTCTGATCAAATTAACGGAGGCCTGAATGTTTAGTAGTAAAACCTTGTTTAACAACATTACTGTTCTTTATAATTTCCGCTGTGCTTATTAATGTTGTTTGTAAAACTAATCCTAGATGGGCTAAACGATCTCTACACTTGGTATCAGAGCCTCGTGGCTCTCGATCTAGGATCTACAAGGTGTATTGATTTTGAATCTATGAAGGAAGAGTGGTCATGTTCTCTGTTTTTGGTGTTTGGTTCAATTCGTTGCAATTAGGGTATTCAAAAATCCTAATTTAATAAAAACAAGAATGGTGATCATTAATGTTTTTACTAGCTTTGGTGAATCGATCATTTGATTGATGATGAACCCTAGTAAGGATGCATAACACACGACATCAAGATGATAGATGCAAAGACAAGGATTAGTGACAGTTTTACAACTGAAAAAGTGTCGCTAAAAAGGTATCGTCTGGATACTTAAAAAAAAGGTATCCTTATATGTTTTGTACTGCTCGTTAGTGGTTACTACTGTCACAAGACACAGTACTGCCGGTGATCAAAAATATTGGTGCTTTATTGACGCTATAAAGTGTCATAAAAAGTATGAGAGGAAGGAGCTATTAGTGCTGTTTCTATCATATTAGTACTGCCACCTTGAGATTGTTAGTACTGCTCAGTCGATGTTTATGCTACCAAAGGTAACTTACTACTGCCAGTTTATTGTTAGTACTACTGTCCTTGGTTAATACTGCTGGTTTGTGATTAGTACTGCTTCTAGTCTATTTTAATACAGCAAGTTATCATGGGCTCATTAACACTGCTGCTAATGGTGTTGATGTTTGGTTCTTGGTTAAGAGAAGAATTAGCAGGCATCAACATGTTTTAATTGGCAAAGAAACAGTAGTTGAAATTTTAGTACTGCTTGATTTAAAGGAAAGAATTAGTACTGCTGGCTATGAAGTTAGTACTGCCAGCTTTATACTTAGTACTGCTTATGAGTACTTAGTACTGCTCTTCATACATTAGTACTGCCAGTTGTATGTTTATACTGCCAATGGCAGTTAACACTGCTAGCCTTATCTTTAAAGGTTAGTACTGCTCTTTGAAAGTTTGTACTGCTGGTTTATTGTTAATACTGCTAGCTTTGTCCGATGTTGGACAACAGATGCATTTGGATCTCGGATAGAACTATTTCTAACAACAGTTTATTCTTATTTATTTTATGACTCGTTTTTGGAGATTTATTATTGATGTGATTACGAAGACGATTGATTATCACTTATTTGATGTTATAGTTGACTTTCACAGATGCGTGTTCTTATTATATCTTAAACGGCTTACAACGTTTGAAGATAACTTGTTTGTGTTTTCAATGTTGTGACGAAGACTTGACGAATCTAGCAAAGGTGTGGGATTTCTCTTATGGTGCTCAATGCTCACATTTGTTATCACTTTAAGGAGTTACGTTGTTGTGCTCAGTGTCTCATTTTATAGGATAAATGAGGTTTTTGTCAAAAGGTTGCGGTCTACTTATATTTCACAGATTTATTTATAAGTTCGACGTCACGTGGATAGTATAAGACATAAGACACAAGTTTGGAAGATTCCACTTCTTCATCAAATTCGTTATACTCAGTTTTCTTCATCAGTAATCACTACATAGAGCCTACAGAGTTCGAGATTCAAGAGATGGTAAACATATTGATTTCAGGGGAAGCTTATTGATTAAAATTTTAACCATCTACATGCACCACTTGAGGGGAAGTGTTTACAAGTTGCATATCTACAAGAAGACCCCTATTAGATGATTACAAAAAGGGGAAGAAGACTACAAGAGATATGGTTTGCAGCTTATTATGTGTGGTGACATGTTCAAGAAGATCTTAAGTCAAGGGGAAGCATTGAAGATTGTTTCATACATGAAGATTGTTTTGTAATATCAAATAGGGGAAGATTGTTAGGATCTGAGATTTGATGATTACAAAACTAAATATGCAAAATTAAAGAAAGATGAAACAACAAGGACTTAATGTGAAATATTAGGTTAGCTTCCTATGTGAGCTAGGTTTTCTTGTAAACCCACTATATAAAGGGTCATAGGCGTCTGGTTTATGACATCCATCATAGTTAGATCTCTCCAATGAGAGTCTAGACACACAAAAGAAAGCTTGTGTATTATTAGTTAGCTTATTAGTTAGTTTATTAGATAGTTAGTGTAGCCTCAAGGATTATGGATCCTTGTTACAGTTTGTAACCATTTATTCTGATCAAATTAATGGAGGCCTGAATGTTTAGTAGTAAAACCTTGTTTAACAACATTACTATTCTTTATAATTTTCGCTGTGCTTATTAATGTTGTTTGTAAAACTAATCCTAGATGGGCTAAACGATCTCCACAGGCTTGCAAGAAATATTTGAATCTACTTAAGAAAGGATTGCTGGTTCGGGGGGAAGCTAAGACAACTTTCAAAAGGAGATTATCAAGACGGACTACAGATTGCTGACATGGACAGAATGACTTTGTCATTTTTGGTTTGAACATATTCAGGTCCTGTCTCATACATAATCTTGTGAATATATAAATGTGTAGCGTAGACTTAAATATAGGCTAATATAAATAGTGCTTGAGTACAAATTTTCAAGAATTTCTTAGTAAATTCAAAAATTTTCAAATTAGTGTACTCAACACTATCTTATATATCGCTTAAATATTGAGGGGGAGCATTAAAATAGTCCCTAATCGGCTTGTGAATAATCATAACATTTTTCTCCTAAAATTTTAATATATTTGAATCATTTGATATCCAAAACATCAAAGGGTTTGAATTTTTTAAAAAGGGGAGAAGATATGATTAAAATATGAAAACTTATAAAAAAATGTGATTTTATGTCTCATGTGTGTACTCCATCCTCCATGTGCTAAACATTTTTATATATTGATGCACATGTTAGGGGGAGCATTTCTGAAAAGCCAAAACAATCAAGGTACAAAAATCTTTGATATTTATATCACAAGTACCTTGATTGAGTTTTTCAAATGGTTTTATGGCAAGGAGAACAGTACCAAAAGACCGACCATGCATTTAATTTTATCAAAGTTATAAGGTTGGTAAGGTTAGGTATTCGTTCCCATGATCCAGCCAGAACCGAAGGGATCTACCCAGGGACAATCTACTAGTTAGTGTAGAAGTCCTTAGGTATGATATAAAAAAGGAGTAAAAGTGAGAATAAAGGAATAATGCCGACTGAGATGGAGCTAGTACTAGAACAAACCCAACAAGGTACTAGTCATGAAGTCTCGGTAAGCACTGAAGGGGTTGAAGAATGAAAAAGAATTGTAAGGATAAAGGGTGAAAAGAAAGAACCCTCCATACATTTAGGCAAAAACCGAGTCAATGCATAAACTATCAGAAACACTAAGAAGTTGTTTGGTATTGAAGATAGTCGTCATGGACCCAGTAACACAATACACAACCCTCCCTAGCCACTCAAGATCTCTCAACGGACTCTTGCTTCATTTCTCATGAAGATTCATGCATTTCTCTTGACTTTCTCACTCCGAGTTAGTTGATATTGAAAAGGTGGTAGTCAGCTCTAGCCTCCGATCACTAAAACTAAAACGCACTATTAAGTCTAGAGCTAAGATATCATCCATAAATCTCATTAGGATACTATTTCAATATACTTGTCTTTCACACACCGTGAAAACAAGGTATATCTTAAGAGTCCTACACATTATCCTTGTGGAATTGCCAGAACATCCGAGTGATACTTAAGTATTCATAGTGAAGATGGAAATCCTGCTAGAGCTAACATTAAACAAGCTCTAGGGTAGGTGACTTGTGAGATCCTAAATGGATCAAACTTGTGACACTGGATATCGATTCGGTCCAGATTATGAATTGAAGGTTGATGAATTTTGATAAACGCTTAAAACTCTCGACGTGTTACAAAAATACTTTTACAAGTGACACGTCGATTGATTTTCAAATCAATTTTCTCTTCCATCGGTAAGATAGTAACTCACTGATTCACTCTTATCGTGTTGTCTGCTTTGAGACGTTCTGGTAAAGAGAACAAGCAAGTAAGGTGATTTTGATGTTTACACATTAGAAGATCCAATGCTTATGCTGGAAATACTATCAAGGAGATTCTTCTTAATTTGAATCTACTTGATCACAGGTTGGTCCTTACAGAATCGGAGGTTTATCCAACCAAACCCGGGCGAATGACAAAGCCATATTCATCCACAAGCTTTATTGCTAACTGTTTTATTACAGGTTCATGTAAAGATGGAGATGAAGATACCTCGTTCCAGTAGAGTCAGTTTCATAACCGCATGCTGATTGAAGCTAAACTACACCTCTTATATATAATATATAATAAAATATAAAATATATAGTAAGTATAATCCAAAAAACATAATCAATGAAACCGAGGAGTAGTATAGAATATCCACGGGTCGTTTATCCCCAACAAGGCTGTGCTGGAGAATTGATACAGTCGGAAAATTGGAGTTTGAATAAGATTATGATTTGAGAG